>JAUJYZ010000802.1:0-40000 GCA_033675265.1 Actinostola sp. cb2023
AAAATATTTTGAAGCAAACCAAACCCGTTTTAGTAATAACCTTGATATAGTCTTTCATTAGCTAGAGTTTGGGAGATATTTATTTTAGAAGCGAAATGTCACAACAATGTCTTAGTGATTTCACATCATTAACTTTATTTATATTATAATCGCCACAAATATGGCAGCTTAGTAATTCCTGTATATGATGCTTGTTAAATTCGAGACTCTCTTTATTTTTATCTTAAACGTTATCTCTCTTTTTGTGAATGTGGATGACATCGTCTTGAGCCTGAAAAAGAGCCGGGAAATTATAGATCAATAAAGATGCAAGTAGTCTGGACAAACGCCGGTTTTTAGTACAATTGCCCTATACCACTATGACGTCAAATCAAAACAATCTATTGTTTAAACGCTAAGGATCATGGTCGCTAGAGGGGGACAAAACAGCAACAACACAAAGGATTTCCCAAATAAATGTATTTTACAGACGGTCTGAAAGCGATAAAAGTCACCAAACACAGTAAATATTGTGGGAAAAGTATCGATGAACATAATATCTGGAAACTAGCGAATTTGAAATCAAGCGAACCTCAGCAGAGCAGATTTAGTTCAAATTTCTATTGTTCTTCACGATTCTGTCCCCCTCATAAATAAGCCGTTACGTCATAATGGTATAGGGCAATTAATTAGTGGTAAAAGAGACATTAACTAAGATATTGTATGTTTTTAGATTGACAGAATGTTCAGTTATTCGTAAGAGGGTGGGAAGGGTGGAGATGCAAGAAAAGTTGTAAATGAGACGCGGAAAACGTTAAGGGATATGGAGAGAAGAGGGAAGAGGAAAGCCGGAGTGTGGGGAGGGAATATAAGGCCAGTGAGATCATGATGCACGCAGGGATGTTTCGGGAAGGGGAAAGAAGCTGGGAGACTGGAAAAGAGCGGGAGTAGAATGAGGAGGAAGATATAGATAGATAGATAGATAGCACCTTTATTTAAAAACGATAATTCCATAAGTATAAAACTTCTTTACATGAAAGTCGTTAAAATAGTGCAGAGAGGGAGAGAGGGAGAGACAGAGAAAGAGAGAGAGAGCCGGAGAAGAAAGAGGCAAAGGTAAGAGCGGGGAGAAAACAATGGGAGAGAGAAAAGGTGAAGGGGGCGTGGACAGTGGAAAGCACCAAAGGATAGATACGGAAAGAAAGTTACCATGGAATATGTCGGAAATATGGTTGTTTTGTTAATATAGGAGCAAGGAAGGACTATTACTCTCTCTCAATAACGTCTACTTACACTTGCATAGCTTACCTTACAGTGGACAGCCGTACACTTCCATTCTCATTGAGTTCGATTTTTTCCAAGCATGCAAGAGGTTTCAGCCTGACATACTAATATACCTGGCCTTGAAAGGTGCTTTAAAGTCGCTCTTTACAACACTAAAAGAGTCGGTGTTTCCAGGAACAGTATGAAAGTATTTCTGGAATGTAGTTCCATCATCGCTGTAGTTCACTTCAAAAGAGGTCACCCACTCACCACCTATTGTACTGCCTTGAGTTGCAATGCCAGTTACCTAATAATGAAACCATATTGGTACTAAGACCTTTATAGTCCATGAGCCAGGGTTTTTTTTAGTACCATATCAGGGGGCAAATTCTTAGTAGTACTATTTTGATTATGACCTTAAAGTGTGTCAAATGTCGTATGATAGCCTTCGCAAAATTGTAGCGGGCTCTAATTATTCGCAATTTAAGTTTCTCCCTTATATCCTTCAGCATGAAAACGAGGCTCGCATGAATTTGACCAAATAAGCGGCGATTTTTACGTTTTTAAAATGAAAACGTCAACGAAATTAGTTGTTAAAACAATATATGGCTTTTTACTGTACGTATGTAAAACAATTTATCAGAAATAGGTCACATGACTACTTTTTTCATAAAATATATATGGCGTATAATCCCCTTAGCTTATTTATTTATGTTCGAAAAAAAGTGTTACGTGGAGCACTTGCTTATATTTGCTGTGAATTAGCCGTGTTGTGGGATATGTTCCGACTTGATCTGGAATACTAAATTTCCCATCAATCACTTTTTATCAACATTGTAAAGCACTAGTTATTTTCACTTACTCGCTCGCTCTCTCGCTTCACTCTTACACGGGAATGCATACTCTCGCTTAACACCCCCTATCAGATTACATATCAAATCATAACACAGGAACCCCATCTCTCAGCTTTACAAGAATCAACTTCCGCTCACACTCTCCTAAAGGGTTCATAATGTATCTGATGGGGGGAGGGAGGGGGGCTATGGGGATTTGGAGGGGGCCAGCCACTTTCTCCAGTACCGGGCGTTACCGAAAATATTTGACAAAGACTCGGAAAGGGGGATCCATCTAGACTGATCATCCGCTGACATCAATCAGAATAGAAAACGTGGATCAGCAGGTTCTCTACTGCATAAAGGAGGGCTTTCCCAGTAACAACAATATCCTGCACACTTGGACCCTTACTTTCGGGGAACGAATATGTATTACTACTGTGGAAGGAGCCAGGAGTCATGATATTTAGTATCCACTGAAAGTGTGTAATTTTGGGGGGTCACTGAAAAGCATGTTAAGTTTGAGTGGGGGCCACCCAAAAACTATTATTGCAAAATGTAAAATCCCCATGCATAGCCAAGGCTACTAAAGTTCATTTTCTACTTTCGTTTTATATGATACGGTTGAGTTTTGTATATCAGGGCAATAAAGTCTTTATACTTTCAACTCTTCTTCCTATAGCCTGTATCTGTATCCTTGAACTAGCGTCCTTTGCTGCTGCTCTGATGCTTCGTCGTTACTCTGGTACATCTGTGATTGGTACTCACCAGAGGTTGACAGGTGCCTTCAGCTCTAGAGAGCACACCATGGTCGCCCTTGTGGAGGAGGGTTACTCCCCTGACCACACCATCTCTTCCTTTGATATGTATCATGACACGTCCTTTCTTCCATTCACATCTGTTCTTTGCATCTCCATCAATGAGTACTACTTCTCCTACATCGGGGTGCTTGCCTGTGCCTTTGTTGATACGATGACTCTCCATAAGACTATGGATGTACTCTTTCTTCCATCTCTGACACACATCTTTTCCATCGCTCTATGTCTTCTAAAGAGTGAGCATTATGTCCCCAGCTGATCATGACATTGGGGTTAAAATCTGCTCTTCACCAGCATCACTCTCCACGTACGTTAAGGGACAGTTATTCGTGTGTCTTTTGATGTCCATGATTACTGCTTCTACATATAGTTGCTCAAAAGTCAAGGTCCTTCCCATCGTCTTGTATAAGGTCTTTGATGTCTAATGATCTCTGATCAGTGTCTCATACATTCCTCCCCACCATGGGAACTGGATATGTTGAACTGCCATCTAACTCGCGCTGCTTTCTGATCCACGTGACGGTTGCTTTGAAGACGACAGCAGCGTTGTCTCAATGAGTCATGGTCTAGTACGTCGCGTGACAAACGTGTTTATCTTCCTCTGGAACTTGTCGGCAGTTTGAGATACGGTCATCTCCAAATGTACAGCTCGTAAAGTAAAGACTAGAATATAGCACTTGCCTCCATCTTTCTTGTGAATCTTGTATTTCAATGGTCCAGCGAAGTCAATCCCTGTGGTTTAAAACGGGCTGTCTCCCTTAGTGAGAAATTCAGGTATGTCAAGTGTTGTTGTTGCTCCATACTTTGCATATGTTGCAACTGATTTTGACTTTCTTGACTTTGGAACTCAACTGCGGGATCCACCACTGCTCTTTAACTGCTGCCATTGTGTTGGCGACACCCAGATGGTTGATGCTGTCATGCACATGCCTTATCGACCTCTTCCGTGAACACTCCTCCTTCGACGTAGATCGACCTTCCAACCTGGGGTCTCTAGGTTGGACAGTCGTTACCCAGTGGTCTCTTGTGTCTGTGAGGTCTTCCTTCTTCAATGGGCTTGTTTCTTTCCCTCGGGATGTCTTTCCTCTGGCGCTGTTCACACATCATTGGGCCCATGCGATGATACGCAATGTCCTCCAGTAGCTGTTCATTGTCCCACTCGTCTGGCTCATGCACGTTTTGTGGCCAGTGAAGAAAGCTATTTCAGTGCCGGCTTTATATTCCTCGTTCACGTTTCTTGTCGTCTCAAGTTTTGGTTGCTCTGGCCACTGTCCATGTCAGGCAGTGGGGCAGTATTTCCACATTATATCAAGCTCTTCTGTGGTTTCTGCTAACTTCAGGACACAATTGGAAACAAACACTTTCCACACCTTATGTACTGGGTTGCAAATCCAGTAAAGAGCCACCATATGCTGTCCATCCAAACTGTTCTTGAGGCTCATGCAAAGATTCTTAATTCTCAAGATTCTTGGCGCCATGTGGCCACTCACCAGTTCGAGTTATGCAATTAATGTTGTGTTGCGTTTTGAAATCCTAGATTTTGATGTCAGCAATCCCGACTCAAGTATGTTAAGGCCTGGTTCATGAAGCCATCACTCAAAATCACGTTTATTTTTAGTATTCCCCACGATTCATTTCTATGGCATTGATATTTAGGCATAAGATTATATTCAAGATGTTTGATGATTTAGTCCTAAAAATACTGACGTCAAGTGGTCACGTGACCTGGGCATGTGAAATTTCGTTTTTTAAATATGCGATCGCGAGTTTAAGATATGCTGAAATAGTTTTTATGCTACAACATTAAGGACAACTAATGAAAAAAGATAGCGTTTGGAAAACCTGTCCCATAATTTTAGTTATCGAGAAAATTGAGAAAACGTATTCTGGCTAAATGGTCACGACGTGACCTATTTTCGTAAATATCTCTCTTAAGAGAAATCAGAGACAAGTTTTCCAAACGCAGTTGTGTAGAGCACTAGCATTGACAACATATGCAATTGTTTGTTTTTACACTGTTCTTAAAACCGCGACCGCATTTTAAAGTAAATTTTCAAAGACTGTTGTCACGTGGTTAATCACGTGTTCAGCTTTTTTGGTATTTTGTTGACTTCAATCAATTAAGAATGTCGAACTCTATGGCTGTGCTAAGTTTCGTAATGTTTGGTAAAAAGGAAGTGACAATATAATTTTTTACATTTTTTCCTCGTTTTTGGGCTTGAACCAGGCCTTAACATACTTGAGGACCTGACCATGCACATTGAGTGTTCAACTACTGCGATTGTAACCTCTGAACAAGCTGTTTTGCTGGCATCTGCAAACACGTGTAGATGCACAATGCTGATCTCGTTTACTCCTCTAGCTACACTAACTTATTGGCACATGTACGTTTCTCAGCTGGTTGGTACATTTTAACCACTCATTAGTTGCCTTGTTTGAGACTCCAGCATTCCAACCAACGTACTCGTCACACACGTCTCTGTAGATCCCTTTACCTTCGACCATGGTGGGTATATTATTCCAAGTGGGTCATATACGCTGCTGAGTCGACTCAATAATATCTTACTATTTTTCACTGGTTGGTTGTCACTGGTCTGGTGACTGGTCTTGATTTCTGCCTTAATTTCAAGTACGTCTTCTCTCTTATGCCACTTTTCCAATCCAGTTTTCTGGGAATGTCTTCGCCATCCTGCTCCAGAATATCAGATTCCCACTTGCGCACTGGGAACCTTTCAAGTATGGTTGTTACTGGCTCGTTGAAATCTCTTTAGCTCTTATACCACTTATATATTTATGTCGCTCATTGTTTTCATGAGCTTGTCTACGTAAATCTCTTCTCTCAATGACACTACTGTTTCTTGTAGATACAGTTCGTACAAATGCTATAGAGTTGTTTTCGTATGAGTGGGAAACCTACCGCACAGAGTTACGGACTTTATAGACTTTCTATTCAACCAATTACAGCGCGCAAAATCACTGCTCAACCAATCCGAATGCTTAGATACGGCACGGTCACCGCACGACACCATCACTGCACGGTACGAACCGTACCGTAACCACTTTCCACTCCTACGGAAAACAACTATTGTTCCTCATACGAAAACGACTCTATTGTCCATGCTGCGATCACAATTGAAGTAAACTATAATAAAGCCGACTCCATTTGAACCAATTTAGCTCGAATTATGGAAAGAGCAGCGTCTGTATTGAACTGTCACTTAGATAACTAATACCAATATTTCTACGTACAAATGTACCAAATAAATATGAGCAATTAAGTTGGCAGGATTCTAGTTAAAGTGATGGTGATATTATTCACCTTTGCTGGGGGTCGATTTTTGACAAGCAAATAAATAATTTCCTCAGTTTTACCTATGCACCAATAACAAAACCTTCCATTATATGCATCAAATTATCAAGGAGCCTTAAAATGTAATTATAATTAGATAATAATCTACAATTTCCACCTTCACGTGTCGTTTGTACACCAAACCACGTTACCATAGCAACCAAATGTCACTCGCTGATCTCTATATTTGGGCTAATATTGTAGACTAACATATTCAGAAGTCAAGCATCAACAAAACATGTCATTACAACACAAATAGACATAGTAAAGTTCAAGTTATCAGAGATAACAATGGAGCCGGATATTGCTAAAACGTACAATCAATGGGTTTGAGGGGTGTATACATAATACCTTGAAATCCAATGAAAGCTACATCGTAGACAAGGCTATCATACATCAAAATAAACTAGAATCATTAGGG
This sequence comes from Actinostola sp. cb2023, assembly GCA_033675265.1. Lineage (NCBI taxonomy): Eukaryota > Metazoa > Cnidaria > Anthozoa > Actiniaria > Actinostolidae > Actinostola > Actinostola sp. cb2023. Next base: position 6,664 of record JAUJYZ010000802.1, read on the forward strand.
ATTTCAAAAATGCATGATAGAATTTGCCCCCCCAGATGGTACTAAAATGCTATTTTTGAGGTCTGGGCTCATGATACAATGGAACTTACTCTCAAACGTACCCTTTGTTCAACACAAAAAATAGGTCGCCTGTTGTTCAAATAAAGCAAAGTTCCAGTCCGATTCCACTTCCTGATCAGTAATTTATCGGAGTTTGACGCGCTTTAATCATGGGTTTCTATAAGACTGCATGTGAGGTTTCAGATAGCTACGGACGATCGGCTACTCACTGCGGGCAAGTGAGGCTTTCAATGGTATTAAAATCTCCAATCTCTACACTATAATGTGTAGAGTGTGTTTCTTTGCCTTTTCTTCACTGACACAAAACTAGTCGAATGGGAGACACTTCGATGTTCATCCATCATCGATCAACGGATCATTTCGTAAATGCTCCCTCGTTTTAGAGCTTGTATTGGACGAGGAAAACGGTGACATTTTGAGGAACGCTGACGTCACGACTGATGTTAAATCTTCCGTGAAAGAAGACGAACGGTTTACATGGCTTTTTGTCAAGATCTAGAGTAACACTAAAACGTACCGTGAAACAGTACAAACTAGTTAGTCCTAGTCCTATACACTCGTGTTGATAGGAAATAGAAAAACGTACATAAACCACTAGTTAGTTAAATAACTTACTTGCTTGATTAAAGTATCAACAATCCTTAACTAGTTAGTCCTAGTCCTAAACACTCGTGTTGATAGGAAATAGAAAAACGTACAACACGTTCCAGAATGACTTCGGATATTCCAAAGTTAGATTTCCCAGCACTTTTCGAGAGACTTCTCAATTTTTTGCTGGTTATTTTATCCATTTTAGCAAATATTGAAGAAATCTTATTTGATTTGCCGATTTGTTATTTTTTTCAGCTAAAATTGTTTCTGTTCTCAAAATTAAACTATAGAAACTGCTGTTTGGACCACCAATGGTACATAGTTATTATATTGCCAGTCCTATTCACGATGTCGGCAAATGCCAGCATTCAAAATTTCGGCAAATGCCAAGATTAATATTCACGATGTCGGCAAATGCCAGCATTCAAAATTTCGGCAAATGCCAAGATTCACGATGTTGGCAAATGCCAGCATTCAAAATTTCGGCAAATGCCAAGATTCACGGTTTCGGCAAATGCCAGCATTCACGGTTTTGGCAAATGCCAGCATTCACGGTTTTCACTGAGATAAGATTCAAACAAGATGTAGGAAGTCAGAGACAAACACTGCATAATCAATAAAAGATGTAGAAATATTGTAAAAGCTTTAATTAAATATAAAATAATACACGAGGTCATTTGTAGTCTATTCTACAGTTACTTAAATATATACAGTTATTATTATTTTATCCGTGTACAGTGCATGTGTAGTTCTATTCCACTGCATGAGCACTAGCTGAATGCTGCAAGCTGATTGACTATAACAAAACCAAAACTCTAAATCACTCCAGAGGCTGAGTCGTATTAGTCAATACTCAATAACTTCTTCAATAAGTCTTAGACGCAAACTATGTGCATTGTTGTGTGAAACGTTGTTTGCAAGTGCACATCATACTAAATATTGTAGCAATGTGCAGGTATCGTGCTTACGTATTACAATACATCACAAGAGCTTAAACTAGTCGTTTCTGGTAGAAAGTGAAGTGCTGCGAGTTGTGCACTGCCGTACATGTAGCTTTCAATGCATACATGTGGCTGTCTCTTGTCAGCAAGGCACAATAGTGGTAATATAAAATAATAAAAATGCAGTATAATAATAATAATAACTTTATTACTGTCATGTGTTCTAGCTTACAAGAAACCTATTTCCCTCCCATATATCTATTGATTCTCATTCCCACCCTTGTCCCAGTGCCCAGATCCCACATGACCAAACATGACACAGGAACTCCATCAAGATTAGTTTCGCTGCTCGCCTGGCGGCTCGCAGCAATATTAAGCTCTCATAAGCGACCAGCCTATGTTGTTTCAGCGCGCGGTCCGTCTCATTTAAGCGACAACAGCTCTGATCTAGTTATTACCACTTTTTCGAATTCCTGAAGTGGTCGCTTACGAGAGCTTCGACTGTACTATGCACTTGTGTCATTTTTTCCTCGTATTCATACACTCGAACCTCATCTGTCCACAAAAAATCCTGTGCATATTGTATATCGAGTGAATTTAAAATACAATGCGCTATTTCAAAAAACGCTGAATGACGATTGCACGACAAAAATAATAAGGTATAATATTAAGCTGTAATTCTTAACTTAAATAAAAATATTTCAATACTATTTTGTAGACTGTTCACTTAGTGCTACATTGTAGCTATCGCTTTTTTGACCTCTTTTGCATCCATTTGTCCAAGCACCATGATTGTGTTAGATTTGTTTATGCTTCACTCTATTGAAGAAAAACAGAAAAGTGTCAAATATGAAATCAAATTTGTAAATAGGCAAAGTGAACCATGGCATGTATGTAATATACAATTGAAATAGCATGGCTATACACCGAATCGAAATATGGCGACCAATTTGAATAACTTTGTTCCTGACTGACCAACCTCTCATTCATGTGAAAACGCTTTTGTCTTTCCATGTGAACACAAGGTTGGTCAGACCAGAACAATAGTTATTTAAATTGGTCGCCATATTTCAATTCGGTGTATACTGTCTATACATTGTATATACTATATCATATGTATACTGTCGGTACATATAGCCTGAGAATTAAAATTAACAGCTGTCTCTCATCGCATACATTGATTCCACCTAGGAATTGATGTACCAATCTCGTCCCCAGAGCGTGCGTTACTTTCGGCCAGCGGCGAGGAACGTAGGCTCTGGCATAATCCATTTTTTGGGAACAGGATTTCTTGTTCTTCCGGTTTTAGAGCGCATGCGCAAGTTAGCTGGGCAGTTGGTTGTTGTCGATTCAAATTGTCGATTCAGTTTCAGTGGAATCCTTCGAAAGGTTTCATTAGGGAATAGAGTACGCTTTAAAAGCACTTGGTAAAGAAGATATAACAGTGAAAGAAGCGCAGTATCTGAAGTCGTTATTAAAAGCAGTGGTTTTACAGCAGAAGGATACGCGAACAGTTCTTCCTACGGGTTTATATTTACTCGGCTACTTTACATATCACTTAATTATTTGAATCTATATCATCTTCATCTTCTTTGGTTATTGTTGTCTCTCCTTCAAATGTATTTCTTTTGAATCTTTCGCCTTCGTAAGCACCTCGATTGGCACCGCTTTCAGTTGCTAGCCTATAAAGAATATTAGATTTACGATCGACATATGTTCTTTGAATAACCATCACTCTTCGTGTAAATTTTGAACTTCGTTTGAAAACTTTTCAAGACACTTCGAGATACATATAGATAAACTGGATTTTTCTCTGTGCTTAGATATTTTAATATTGCAGATCGAGGCGACATGTTTAAAATAACATGTCAAGTGAAACCGTTGAAAAATGTTAATTTTTGTTTTGAACGGTTGTTTTGACAACTCAATTTTCATTGGATATATTTCATTTCCGGAATCTTGCGCGTGCGTAGTTTCTAAAATGGAATAGCCAATCAAATTGTCTCAAAAATGGATTATGCCAGAGCCTACGTTCTTCGCCGCTGGTCGAAAGTAACGTAGGCTCTGGGGACGAGATTGTTGATGTACGTGATGAGAGACAGCTGTTTTCTCCGGCTAATGTATACTGTCAGTGTACATACAGTACATATATGGTATGTGTCTATTTGTAAATTCTGCAATTGTACATAAAATATATATACAGTATAGAGGAACGCAATGTAGTTTTAAACAGGCTTTCTGCATTGTTTTCACTGCTCTGTGCATCTATTACATAATAATACACGCTCAGCAACCAATCAAATCGTGCATTCTTGGGAGGTACACATAGTTTATATTATTTATAAACAAATATATTGCAATGTCTATACACAGCACTAGTAAGCAGCATGTAGTGGATATAGAGTATATTATGTACTGTATATATACATTGTACATATACCACTTAATAGAGGTAGCAAATTTATGCAGAGTTTATATGGGTGAAACTCCACTGATTCGGGACTTTTAAAACAGGCCTAATAGAGGGTGGCCACTTTAAAAGGTTGGTGTACTGAGTATAGACATAATAGACACTAGATGTATTCTACATTGTACATGTAGATGTCTATAGACACTATTGGCAGGAAATATATGTCTGCTGTATATTAAGCTTATGCAGGAGCCCATAAGTAGGAGCGTCCATGCTCTATATTGGGTCTGTGTCACAGCGTTTTCACAAGTGTGGTTATTTTTAGAACAGTTTTTCCGTCAATTGACCAATCAGAGAACGTTTCCGGTATGGCGGTTTCATTTCCGGTTTCACGTCAAAAATAAAATGCCGGAATTTCGAAAGACCCGAAGAGATGAATGTACAAATAAAAGTCAGGATTATCCAGTTTTCTTTGTGTCTGATTCACAATTTTATCATACCAACAACTTTTCGGGATTCCATAGGCCGCTACTTTGAACCTTGACCTAAAATTCTAGACTGCGTTTCCCGAACGAAGTGAACTTACAGGATTTGAATTGAAGTGATGGCCAGGCGGTTCGAGGATAGATAATGTGAACGCGTGTTTTCTGATCAGAAATATCAGTTCCTGTTTACCTCACGGAGAAATACAAACGTATTATGAAGCGTTGTGCCACTGAAACGTTAGAAAGTCAAAGTTAAAGTCAAGTAAGGTGCATTGAAAGCGATAGTCTATTTAGGCAGTTGGCTTGTAATTTGGTTTTTCGCTTCTGTCAATCAACATGAAAAATCAGAAAACTTAAAAATAAAAGTCAGAAGACCCACCAAATGGAAACCAAATATGATTTTGAACTACATTATGGATCATTTGGTCGAAGAATGTATCAGTTTAGTTTTCAATTCGTTTGAGTTTTGAATTTGATTAATTGACAAGTTCCAGCCGACTGTTTGAATGTCTGAGTACCGGCGTATAGTCCGGCAGCCAGAGCGGAACACCTTGCACTTACTTCCATACAACGTTTTATTGTGAATTCTTGGCAAAGACATGATGCTTAACAATAATCTAAATGATGACAGTCTGGCATCCTTGGGCATCAGGAGTTATGGAGGGCCGATTGAAATGCAGAAAAACCACAGGGTACCCGCGTCATGAATTCACAGAAACATGCATTAAAATATCTAAACTGGGTACATTTAACCCTCAAATGTATATTCTCACTCACTATGGACTAATGTGCATGTTACGCCTAAAGTGTGAAATTCGGCACTCTTAGTAATATTGATAGTAGTTCGGGCAAAACCACAGGGTACCCAAGTCGTAATTTCGAGATTTGCAATATTTCATTAGTATGCAACTTATTTTGCGCATAAGGATATAAGCGAATCTTAAGTTTACCATCGGACGCTATTCTTGCCTTTGTCTCCTCTTTGTGAGTGTCTTGCACATTAATGCCGCCAACAATTTCAGCGATGGCCTGTTTCAAACGACAGCAGATGTGGAGACCAAGGACCCATGTCTTCAGCGTTTCGGGCTTCAGCGTGATTCCAACAATGCCACCTGGGCCATGACCATAGTGCATAAAAGTTGTCTCGATGAACATGTCACTCCAAATGCCGTTCCAAAGCCCTGGAAAATGATGCATCACATATGCTCTCTTTTCCTGAACTTCGAAAGCTCCTCTTGCCCCAAGCTTTCCATTGAGCGCAGATAGTAGAGGCCATATCGGGCATAGTTTACATGAAAAGATGCAAAGAAGTATGGCAGCATTTGCTTCACAGCTACCAAATGAAGGGGCCAGTCAGCTTCTCTCTTGGCTCGCACGTACAGCATCATTATGAAACCCGGCTTAATGAAGCAGTCGACCCACAACTTTGATTTCTTGCTTGTACTAGCTATAGCAGCATTGTCTAAGCGTGCTAACGGTTCTTCCATGGTATGAATATTGCCACTGCTCATATGGTTCTTCTTAGCAACTCTTCAACGACAAGCCTCATTGCCCTGACATTTTGCGGGAATTTCTTACCAGAGATCGAAAGCATCTTTGGTACCACAGCAAATATGTCGATGCTAGAACATCTGAGAGTCCAGTTGATTGATGAGTGACTTGGAATTTCTTCAGATTGTAGGCTTGTTGGATAAAACACTGGTAATGATGTTACCTATCAAAAGAGCTGGTAGCATAGTGTGTTATTCAAGTCATCTGTCAATGCCGTCAGAAGATCCATTGAGGTTCAGTGGCTAACTGGCCGTTCGACATGTCCTCCTTCGTGATTCTTATTTCGTAACGCTTGATCTCATTGTAAATTGTTTTCCCAAACTTCTAATTCTCAATCAAAAGATATTGTTGGTCATCTTCTGCTTCAAAAGTAAGATTCAGTACATTCGAAGCACTGTCTCTAAAGACAATCACACTAGATATTCCTGACGAGGAGAGGACTGCATGCAATATCATCTCAGTAAAAAGTGGTCTTGGATCTTCTTTAATAGGGATCTTCGTGTCAAGTAAAGCCGCTTTACCCCCAAATAGCTGGTATTGTTGAGCTCACTTGTGTTCCACAAACGTCGTCTTTCTTCATCTCATCAATTACTTGATCAAATGCTAGATCTGCAGGTTCGTCTACGTTTGTACTGTTTTTGGCAGCAGAGATCGACCGGCTTAGGAGACATGAAGCAAGTCATACAATTGACATGATAGCGCGCATCAGCAGCATGCAAGTCACTTAGCGCACCTTCAACTCTAAGTCTAACTTGGCTGACAATTATTGTATCATTTCGCTGTAAGCATGCATGCATCTGGAATGGACTCCTTGGACGACTTCTGGCCAGCACTTGCATAGGCGGTTCGCCATAATACTGCTTTTTCCATCGATCTGGATGTTTTTTATCTATTTCTATGTCACATTGCTCGCCACAAAAAAGACAGTGCCGTCTTTAAATCGAAACGTTGGTGCATCTGATCGACGTTGCTTTTTTAATGGCTGCCGGGCTTGCTGATTCCGTAGCGAGAACGCGTTTTAATGGCGACTCTACTGTGTATCCTTGTATACGTCACAGCATCATTTGAGTCGCCATAAAAACGTGTTCTCCCTACGGAATCAGCAAGCCAGCCATCATATACAAGGATACACAGTAGAGTGACACTCTATATATAGGCTTGGGTCATCACTTAATTTTTCGGCATGTGTAATATGGATATCGTCTTTGTATTCTTTACTAAACTTAATGATAGTCTGGATACGTGCCGGGCCTGCTTTCATCAGATCACCCTTGTCGTCACAGTGAAACTTTCCCTTAAAGATACACTGGTTTTCTGCCATTTTAGTACAAACTATTGGGAGCTAAAAAAGTAGAAACATCGCGTTATGTGTACTACAAGAAAGCTGCAACAACGTTACGATAGTGACAAATCTCTACGATACACATCTCACTGTAGCACTTAATTTAGCTAACTACTCACTATCTATTGAGTGATAGATAGTGAGTAGCGAAAAAGCCGGCGTTTTGAACAAAAACAAGGTAGTATATGCTAGTTGGTTTCTACTGACTATAACAATTAGACTACTCCTTCTCGTTTTCTATGAGTTCAAATAGTCAACTCGACGCTACGCGCCTCGTTGACTATTGACTCATAGAAAACTTGAACTCGTAGTCTAAATGTTAATTAGAATCTGGCAAAAATATATATTACAAAATATTGTTGAAATACAGGATTTGGAGCTATATTCGTTCCGATCCGAGAATTTCGAAACACATGTTATTTAACTAAGAACTGGGCTAAATATACGTGAAAATGATGATCCGAAAATATATAGATAAGAAATCTGAATAGTCTAAAGCACAATTTATAAATATCACCGATCTGGAGTCAATTTACTGATTGGCCTAATTTGGAAGGAAATACTTACAGTTTCGGTAAAGATGTGGCCTGGGCACTAGTTTCCAGGCCACATAGTTTAAATTGGTTATTCCAAGGGTTGTGTGAATCATTTTGCGTCGATTCCTTAATAACAACTTTATTGTACATCTAATTAGTCGTTATTATGAAACTTGCAACTGAAAAATTATTTTACATCCCAATTAACACAACAAGCGTATTTCACCACAGGGTTCCCAATTCTCGTTTTGAATGGGGTGAATAAGCGCTTTATAACTCTTGATGCCCAAAGGTGATGAGGTGTCATCAATCAGATTTTTAAAGTAGAGACCCTAAACTAAAATAATATGCAAAAAAATATTGTATGGAAGCTACTGCAAGGTTCTGCGAAAAATGAGGGTTTGGCTGCCGGACTAGTAGTAAATGAAGGTCACTGAGTTAAAAACAAAGCAATTTTGAGTCAGTTTCGCTCAACTCTTCTTTATATTGACAGTGAAGCGTTTGTATAAAATAATAAGCTCAGTGAATCTATTAAATTAAACATCAAAACTTGAATGAAGGTGATTTTTATTAATATATTTCAAATCGGCAGACTCACAAAAATATTCACAATCCATTTTTAAGTCATTTTAGGTAACAGAAAAGACACAACAAATGACAACAAATACGCTTACTTTCACCAATCTTATTTGTAATTTGATTCACTCGTCTTATCGCTCATGCAGTTTCAGCGAATTTGTTTTTGAATAGCCTTGTCAGTCTTCAAACTCCACAACGATAATTACAAGATACCAAACCACATCCAAGAATAAATTGAATTCACTTTCTGACGAAATAGTTTCGACGAAAATATGTCTTTGAAAGTCTTCGGCTAATTTGCATCCATACGCTACAACTTTGTACAACAGGCTAATTCTCAGTCGGTCACTTCGTGTTCGAGTTCTTCGAACCACTTGCTTTGGATGCCTTTATAGAAGCACAATCGTCACCACTATCACTTTCAAGTGATTCTGTTGTACCGAATGACTCAATACTGCTCTCACTATCACTAGACGATTCGTAGTTTAGTTCACTTGAAGAATCTCTTTGTCGCTATCGGATGCCATATTTATTTTACCTGTCATCTCATCAAAATTTAAAAAAAACGTCATACCGGAAACGTTCTCTGATTGGTCAAAATTCGCGGGAAAACTGTTCTAAAAATAACCACACTTGTGAAAACGCTGTGACACTACCCAATACCGTATGGACGCTCCTACTTATGGGCTCCTGGCTTATGACGTTATGTATTAAAGCTTTATACCGTATTCTGAATGTGTATAAGCTTTATACTGCGATTATACAATCGAAACTTTGATCAGGAATTCATGTCAGCATCGAATCTTACCTTTTAAAATGAGCATAAATTCTTGAATTTCACTGTATGTTTATAGATAAACAGCACTCTGTCACACATACCACATCCCCGGGAACCCAGGGGTATATTCTGTCGCTCGTTACTCGCTCCCAGAGAAATACCCCTGGGAACGAAGTCTGTTGGAACTTGTTCCGGAAGTCAAAATTACTCTCGTTTCTGATTGGTCGACCTTATATGGTCGACCAATCAGGATCAAGTATTTCTGGTTTGAATAGGACAGCCGCCATTTTGAATTTTGACTTCCGGAACAAGCTCCAACAGACTTCGTTCCCAGGGGTATTTCTCTGGGAACGAGCAACGAGCGACAGAATATACCCCTGGGTTCCCGAGGATGCACATACCATTGTTCCATGTCGTTCTCCAGAGATGTGGTTGAAGAAAAGAGTGATTATTCCACGATAAAATACTAAAAGAGTTCTATTGTTTCTAGAACCGTTACAAGGTATTACAACACTAAGAAAATGGCGCTCAAAACCGTGTTCTAGCCAATCAGAGTGAAGCGCTGCAGGGGATATGTTCCAAATATGGAGTGGTCGTGTGACGCCTGACTGTTTATTCCCCGGCCGCCATGTTGACGGTTGGTTTGTTGTATGCTCATTATTTCCCCGGTCCTTTCGGAACGGTATTCGTCAATATTTACTGGTGAAAAGAATTTAACGAACTACAGCAATGGTCTCGTAACGAGCCAGCCTACACAACAGGGGTGTTCGGAAAACTAAGACCCCCAAAACTAAGACCCTAAGACCCTAAGACCCTAAGACCCTCACTAAGAAATTATAAAATGTCCAAATCAGGCAAATCCAATGTTCTGTACTTTAATAAAAAAAGAAGAGAACAGAGGAAAGGCTGTGTTCGCACCACGTTTAGCTTCAAAATTCCATGAGTTTCTCTGCCGTCTGAGCCGGTGATAGTTGGCTCGATGATATCGAATAGGACTTAAAATATCCTGTCTTTTCGGCTTTCCATGAATAAAACCACCCCCAGAATAACAGCTTCTTACTTTGAGGAGTAAAATTCACGTGTCCAGTGGTTTTCCAGTGGTAGTTTTTCAAATCAGTTGGCAAGATAAGTTTTTACGGATAGTCAGTAGCCGCCATATTTAACACAGGTAACCCAAACACAATTATGCCCTACCATGGGAAACCCATAGAGCCGGTCCTAATGGAAGGAAACAGCGTTCCTCCTTTAGACTTATCAACCAAAAGAACCATACGCGGTTTAAAGCATCAAGAAGATGGATTTAATATGTAAATATGTCATTCAAGAATGAAATTAACTAATTGGAAAAATAGTATATCCCTGTGTGTTTGGGTTACCTGTGTCGACAAAGATGGCGGCTGCTTTGTCGCTGCCGTAAGACATGACTTCTCAAGTATATTAAGGCCTGACATTTCAGCCTAATTAGCATAAACACATTATTTTCTATAAACTGAAAATTATTCATGCTTTGAAGCTGAAACTTCTCCAAGATGCTAAGACCCATGAATTTGTGAAAATTTAGTCGCGATAATAGCAAATGAAGTGTCACGTGACAAATCACGTGGCCAAGACTGGTTGAAAAATTCAATCGAAAATGGGGTACGTAGAGACTTTTATTAGAACACTAACTAATGTTTCGGTAAATACCTTTGGTAGATATCTTTCTAATCCCGCCTTTTAATGCTGTCTACATATTCTCATTTACGAGAAAAATAAAAATATGCAAATAACTGGGTTGGTCACGTGACCTGTTTTATCAATTATCTCAATAACTAATGATTAAGGACAACGTTAAAAGGCGGATTTAGAAAGACCTTTCTAAATGTAACTTTTTGACATCTGATTCATTATTCTTAACAACGTTTCTATGTACCCCATTTTAAGCTGAAATATTTGGACATATGTTGCCATGTGATTTGTCACGTGACCCAGCACATGCAATAAACCACATCAAATTTTCACACACTCAAGGGACTAAACATTTTGGTGAAGTTTTATCTCCAAAGCATGTATAGTTTTCAGTTTATAGAAAATAATGGTTTTTATGCCAATTAAGCTCATGTGTCAGGCCTTAATATACTTGAGTTATCTTGACTGATTGATTTGAAAAACTGCCACTGGAAAGCCACTGGATACGTGAATTTTACTCCTCAAAGTAAGAAGCTGTTTTTCTGGGGGTGGTTTTATTCATGGAAAGCCGAAAAGGTCGAAAAGACAGGATATTTTAAGTCCTATTCGGCATATCATCCCGGCAATTTATCACTCTAACTTTTTTGAACTAGCTGAGCTGAACGTCACCCAATTAATATTAAAGTACAGAACATTGGATTTGCCTGATTTGGACATTTTATAATTTCTTAGGGTCTTAGGGTCTTAGGGTCTTAGGGTCTTAGGGTCTTAGTTTCGGGGGTCTTAGTTTTCCGAACACCCTACACAACAGTCGGAAAACGAGCGGACAATCGATCGTACAATGAACACAAGAACCCAGGAAAGCGTAGCTCTAAATCCATGAAATGCCCGATCTACTGACATCCCTAACGAACCGATGGCATCACCAAGACTACTACTCGAGCCCCAAAGCAATGGTCTTTCACGAAAAACGAAGCAATTACTTCTTTTGAAGCATGAAGACGTATTACTCGACTCTAATATCGTGCCCTACTTTGACTTTGGTCTGTGGATAACTTACATGTAGACAACGTAAGATGATGGAAACCGACCTGGAAACCGGATGATGTAATGAACAATATAAGCTTACTTATTCCTGCTTAGACAGGTATGTGCTTTTTTGGAATTTTGAAGCAATCGTAGTTATACATGTTAATACTTGACGGTCAAACCCCTGGGTGCCACCCCTGGGGACGTGGGGGGATTTGTTCAAATGTCCATTCAAACATGATATCCCCCTGACATAGACATGGGGAAACATAGACTTTATTTTAGTACCAGTAATTTACATACAATTTAGTTTATAAGTTAAGGGAATGGGAATGGGGCAGAGGAATCTGGACAAATCCCCACCCCCTGGGGGAACGAATGTACAATGTAGTCATCAGAGACATTGACGATGTATGCTTTTTGTTTGTTTCAGGTTGAGGTACAACCATGAGCTATGGATCATTGATATATTTGACAATGGTGAGTTTAAGTCCAAGTATCAGAAGCCATTTCATTGTAAAGCTATCCCGCAACATTGTACATGTTTGTACTGTAAGTTATATGGTAATTTGTCGCTTGGAAATTGTTAGTAATGTAGTTCGTAAGGTTTCTTACTGAGCCCAGACGGAATTTGAACCCGTGACCTCCTGGATACCAGTCAGGCACTCTAACCACTGAGCCACTGGGAACTCATGTGATTGAGCAGGTTTTGGTTCGTATAGATGTACATGCTGTTAAAATATCTGAACAAAAAAAGCCTAAATGGTGTATACGTACACAATAAGAGCCAGAGAGAGAAATGTTACTTTTTTGGGTGGAAGGGCATTGAGAATCACCATTCCTGGCCCTACTTGTTTAGTACATGTACCTTGCATGTACATGTACATGTAGTTGGCAAAGCTCGCTCGTCCTCATTGAAGGAAGAGTGAGAGAGCAGACTTCAGCTAAGCAGGTTATACAACACATACAGGTGTTGTTACACAAATATACATGTACATGTATACATTGTATAGCTGTGATTTGCGTCGGTGGAGTGCTGCATGTCATACATTGGTTGATTTGTGATCATGAATAAACGAGCACAAGTGTTTTATTATAAGTAATATCATGGCACCGAGGGATATTAGTGATTAAATGTCCCCGAAGCTGGCTGAGGGGGCATTTAAGGTGATTCCTTAGTTTTGCACTGCGCAACTCTACTGCGCATATATTATATAGCGTAGCGTATTGTGTGATCTATATGGCTTATGCACAAGTGCTGATTTTCGAGATCAGGATACTAAAATCGTTTGACATAAAAATAACCAGGGTTTCCACTCATCCGGAAAAATAAAATTATCTGGCTTTTCCCTGACTTCTCACTGACCAAAAACCATTTTTCACTGACCATACTGTACTCTTGTTTCACTATGATATCCTGCAGTGCGACTTACATTTACTATAGTCTTTTTATGTATGTACTGTATGTACAGTAATATGTATGAAGAAATACATCATGGACCATATAAGGTCAATGACAACTTTTAAACTTTTTTGTGAGTTTTCATCATGATTGATCACAATCTGTCTAAATGTTACCCATAATTATGCTACACTGTACATATCGATTTTTTGTGAAGGCTGACATAAATTCCCTGACTTTTCACTGACTTTTGGGTAAATTACAACATTCCCTGACCAAAATCAAAATTCCCTGACAATTCCCTGACCTTGAAAAAAAAATCAAATTCACTGACTTTTCAAGGTCAGTGGGAACTCTGTACACGGTATGGCTCCTAAAAGTTAACGATTTTAGCACCCCGAAAGTAGCGACCCCCCCGAAAGTAACAGTTACTTAAGGTTGCTCAATCCGAAAGTAACGACCTCGCTACTTTCGGAACTGTACGGTATTTTATTAACTCTTTTGTTTGTTTATTTCAGAATCAGTGGCTGTGGCAAGTACATGTATTTTGTCAGGACAATTGTGTGCTATTAAAGTGATATATAACTTGAATGCAACCGATTTTAAAATAGCGATAACTGGTCATTTCAAATAGATAAGTTATTCAAGGACAGTCTTATTATATTTGGTTGCAATTTGTTACCGTAATTACAGTATAATTTCTGACGAAATTGATTTTATACGTTAAAGAAAAGAAAAGTATTGTGTGTACAACAAGATAAATCCATTACATTGAGAAACTTCTTGCTTTGTAAAAAAAAAATATTTTCAAGGAAGACCATGATTGAAAATAAAAAGTTATTATTGAATGTTGTTCATTGGTAACAGAAACCTAAAGCCTAGATTGTAGCAGTTTTGGTCGGCAAATGCCGGAATTCTCTGAGTTGGCAAATGCCAACTTCCTCTGAGTTGGCAAATGCCGGAATTCTCTGAGTTGGCAAATGCCAACTTCCTCTGAGTTGGCAAATGCCGGAATTCTCTGAGTTGGCAAATGCCAACTTCCTCTCAGCTGGCATATGCCGGAATTCTCTGGTTTGGCAAATGCCGAGTTGCAGGGAAGTTGGCAAATGCCGACATACTGTTGGGTTCAGCAAGTAAATGCTTCTTGCACTTATTTATGATGCCTTATTTTCCTCTTTGGCAAACATGTTATAAGCAAATTGAATTCTTGCCATTAAAAATGGTCAAGCTGGCAAATTTGAATTTGAATTTCAAATTTGACTGGTTTTAGCAGATTTCTCGATGATACAACAAACGTTGCCTGCAGTCCTACACCCGTTAGCTGATTGGACCTCTTTTTATAAAAGCTTGCCAAAATCTTCTATTTTCTAGGCAAGGAATTTCATTTTTCAATGTTATTTGCTGAAATTTTGGTTTTGGAATATCCGAAGTCATTCTGGAACGTGTTGTACGTAAACCACTAGTTAGTTAAATAACTTACTTGCTTGATTAAAGTATAAACAATCCTTAACTAGTTAGTCCTAGTCCTATACACTCGTGTTGATAGGAAATAGAAAAACGTACGTAAACCACTAGTTAGTTAAATAACTTACTTACTTGATTAAAGTATCAACAATCCTTAACTAGTTATTCCTAGTCCTATATATACACTCGTGTTGATAGGAAATAGAAAAAGTACGTAAACCACTAGTTAGTTAAATAACTTACTTGCTTGATTAAAGTATCAACAATCCTTAACTAGTTATTCCTAGTCCTATACACTCGTGTTGATAGGAAATAGAAAAACGTACATAAACCACTAGTTAGTTAAATAACTTACTTGCTTGATTAAAGTATAAACTAGTTAGTCCTAGTCCTATACACTCGTGTTGATAGGAAATAGAAAAAGTACGTAAACCACTAGTTAGTTAAATAACTTACTTAACTTCTTGCTTGCCTTCCAAAGAATACTGCCGACCTATCGATCATGCACCAGACACAGTACTGATATATTAAACGAAGGGAGATACTGACGCCCTTCGTTACTGCCACCTTGCGCTGGCTGATAAATTAACATATTTTCCTCTCCAGACAAGGTAGTAAGACACGATATCAAAAGTATCAATTTCAGTTCTTATGGTCTCTTATGGCGAGGTTTTCAGTTTTAAACTGAAGCTATATTTGCCAACCATGCCGCGTGCCCTATTTTGATGTGTTTTCTCCGCTGGCATTCCTTTACGTGTAAAGAAATGCTAGGACACCAATTATGGGCGGTAGTCGACAAAGAATTGGCAAACGAGATTCAGTGCAAAGCCCGGACCGGGAACGCTAGACAGATAGGGTAGTACACCTCTCTGACATTGGGAAATCCACATCAGAGACAAACGCGATGGAGCCTATATGCAGAGAAAAATGTAGGCGAATAATCGAAGTCCTTGGCGTAAAGCTAAGTTAACACCATACAAACTCGTGGAAAGAATTGCGTTAACGAGTATATTGTAATATATGCAAACCGCCAGCAACTAGGTTTAGGGAGAACACTGAACGCCTAATCCGTGTGAGGCGCTGCGGCGTAGGAGTAAAACTGATCGGCCACGCTGCTGCAGTGTAGACTTTGCTGGTCCCACCGTGTTTCTCAGAAACTGACGTGCACGTGAAATCCGTTCGCTCACGTGTTGCGTGAGCTAGTCGTCCAAAACTAACACCCGTCTATTTAGAGAAATATCTGGCGGCAGTGGTATAGAGTGGTAATGTGGTGATTGTCAAAAAGTTACAAGTTCGGACTTCGCCAATATGGCCTTCCGAAACTGAAGCGGCAGAAAAGCGGACCTTCTGTTCGAGGATCGCGAAATCTCGCGCCCGGGAGTTCCAAGAATTAAGGGTAGGGCGGAAAGTGGCCAAATCGTGGAAGTTATCTACCATATTAGGTGGCTTACAGGACCCTCATAAGAGGACGCGGTACGGTACGCGTATTATATATTCCGTATAATTATCGACGAGGTCCACGTATCCTTTCGGTCTGAAAAATCGATAAGAAGTACACCATGCGAACGAGTGAAAATTATACCAGTTACGTCGATTGGTCCCACATGACGGGATATGAAGGCGAATGCATGGGCAATTAAACCACATGCGTACGGCCATACGCGCTCTCTGAAGAAGACATCACTCACCCGGGAAGGCCCGATCGAGAATCATGGAAGGGTATCGTCTCCATATCAAGAAATCTGTGCTTTTTACGTAGACCAGCTACGGGGACTGGGCACGAGTTTACCGGTCACCCTGTGTTAGGTTTAATTCCCAGTCTTTTTGGCCGTGATACAAAATGGAGGACAATGTTTACATTCATTTACTCGATTTGCTGTAAGTTTGGATGGATTTTTCGATAAAAATCGTACTTTTAAGCGAAAAATATTTACAGGGTTTCCAAATATGGTAAGTAAAATGCCCAAATATGGACATAGGAAAGCTGGCCGAGCAACAGCACACTTTAATGGGGGATTTCTTGATATGAACCCAGATCAATATATTATACTCCGGCTTTGGACCGACGATGCCCCTATAGGCTATTCCCCCTATAGGGGATATACGCAGTAAAACCAAAAAGGATACCCGTATCCCAAAATACCTCCGATGGTTTCGGCCCGGGAGTTGGAAATGTAGACTCTACAGATCCTCGAAGAGTGACGTAACGTACATGTATGTTGTGTGTGACATTGAGCCCCGACAAACTCCGTTCGCGCGTATTAAAGCTTCGGCTTCGCTGGTGCGTGGGTCCGATATCAGCGACGATGGCTCTGTTTACTGGGTCAGTCTCGTGCCAGACCCGGTAACGAAGTCTGGCGTTAGGTTCCCAACAGAAAGGGACCGGCGTATGACACATGAGCCGTCTGAAAATCAGGTTAGGGACCGGGCGGCTGTGCGATTCGTTGTCGAATGTGTGCGCCATATATGGTCGTCCTTGTGCACAACCCAAACGAAGCAGCTACTTATTTGACAAACACGCTTGGTGGCACAGACCGGCTGATCTTATTTGAACATCGAACAGGCCGGTGGTGTCCATCCCATCCAATACAGAGTTGGGAAGATGAGAACGCAATGGTTTCACATCCGAGCATTCGCCCTGACCTATACACAAACATAGCCCTCCGCCAGATGCTTCGCAGGTTCCCACAAGAAGACGTATCTAATGCTTGTTTAGGGCATTCCATGCAGCCGAGTATGGCCACTGGCAACACACTGAAAACTCCGGGTTATGAATGCCACCCCGATGCCGCCTGGAACACGTAGGTCGGCTTGATGGAAGTAAGGAAAGATAGGAAAGGAAAGGAAATGAAATGAAAAGAAGGAAATAAATTAAACTGGGAAGCATTTGCCTGACGTGGCAAATATTTACCCAGTAAATCGCGTGCCTTTGGCTACTACTGAACACTAATCGTTTATTTAAATCGTTTATTTATGAAGTAAGGAACGGTAGTAAGGAAGTAAGAGCGAAAACATGCAGCGCGCACGACGTGAGTGTAAAGTAAAGTCCATCGACCTCACCTCGTCTTTTTCAGTTCAGCGTTTTTTCGTACAGAAGCAATTCCAATAACGAAGCGATTTAAACTCACTTTGTAATTGTAATTGTTTAGGTACGAAATTAGTCTGTGCTAGCTGCTGCATATCCCAGTGATCAAGAATGATATTCATTATATTCTTTGATCCGATCATGATCAAAAACCTCTTGGTTACTTTTTGATCAATTCGGTCATTGCACTGTGACATCATAATTAGCATGATGACGTTTATCAAATAATACGCAATGAGAACACCACAGGAATACCGCGCTACAATAATAATAATTGCCAATTATCCAATTAAATCCGGCTTTCCTATTGGTTAAAACACGAAATATCGACAAAAATACGACGTAAAACCGATTTTTCCACGATAATTTGACGTTGGCTGGATTCCGAGCCATAAAAGGCTCTCTACCCCAAATATAGTCAAAATCGTATGCGCTAAAAAGGACCTACGAACAAAAACACGAACGCACGTGACGGACGCTTCGATCTTGGAGGTCGAAGGTCGCTTTCTACTATGAACAACAACGATTGTAAGGATGAGTTATCGTAGTCAGAAATACCGATATATCAAACTACAACGCATACATATTTGTACATACATATTTGATTGTAACATATCAAAATAGTATATATCTTGAAGTTGCAGTCAGGTTTACGATACATTATTACTCGGGCCCTTCCGAAGGAAGCCCGAGTTATAAAATGCGCTTTCTTCTATATTATTTTTCTTCGTAGTACACAGAATGTGAAGTATGTGATCGTATCGGTACAAAAAATGCGAAGTATGTGATCGTATCGAGTTCCAAGATTACTCAGCAGATAAGAAAGCAAGCTACACTCTGTCCCAAAATATATGCGAGTTCCCATCGAGCGATTACTTGAAGCATCCTGGATATATTCGAATTTCGACAGCAAATAATGAAATCCGAAATGAAAACTAAAACAGCCAAATAATAACGGAGAGCTTGGACTGAATGAAATTCCTAGTTCTAAATGGACTTTACGATGAGCCTGCAGCGTGAAAAGCGTAATTAATGGTAAACGAACACTGACGTCGTCACCGCCAGAATTTTTAATCAAGTCGTGAAGCGTGTTGTGTGACATAACGTATAATGCAGAAGAGAAATGATGTTGTATGGCGAAGGCAAGCCAGCGATCACTTCCTTTTAAACACGATCATGCAATCATTGTTTTACAGTGTGGACACTCGAACCGTGAACACTTAGGTTTTTTCTAACACATATTTATAAATTATCCACTGAGCAAATTGATTAGAAAAATGATTTATTTTGATCACTAAGTGTATTTAAACTCAATGCTCCATTTGAGATGCAATGAGGCAATAGAAACTTCGGAAAAAAAAAGTTCGAAAAAAACTTGAAGTGTTCACGGTTCGAGTGTCCACACTATAACATGAGCAAGATCAATGTACGAAATTTGGGATCAGTGCTTGCTGCATGACTGCCGTCACGCCGTGGTTTCAAAAACCCGTTTAAAAGGTATCCAACAATAAAATGAAACACATTTCTGAGAAATATAATGATTGAAGTTTATTTTATTCCATGTTTGAAACATTCGGAAGGAAAAGGAATCGTAAAAATCGTACTTCAAAACTTCATCAAAGCAAATAGGCCGTCATCCAGGTCATCAACGCCACGGACTAAGCAAGGTCAATGGACGAAATTTGGGCATAACTTCGAACGTAACACTTTTATGTATCCAACTTGCAGGAAAGAAACGCTCCTCTCACATATGTCACACCCACCGTTCGTCATTGTGAAGGGTTTCGGACTGATTTTCGGACACATTGAAGGCATGAATTCCGAAATTTATAGGCAAAGACACATGAGCCGTCTGAAAATCATTCGAGTTTCAAGATTACTCAGCAGATAATGAAGCTGTGTTTGCTGCATCGTCACGCCGTGGTTTCAGAAACCCGTTTTTAAAAAGGTATCCGACAATAAAATGAAACACTTTTCTGATAAATATATTGATAGTATATGATCATTCGTGTGGGTTCACTCTAAAAGATGTTGAGCGTTTTCGACAGGGCCTTTACATGAACTCATCAAAAGCAAATCACCCTTGCGAAATTGATTCCCAACTTCTTGAGAAGACCTAGGAATTCTTAGGAATTCTTTAGAATTCCCAAGTTTTCCCAACTCTCCAAAATAAGTTTTTCTGATCCTGAAAACTGAGCTAGGAATTCCTAGGAATTCCTAAGAATTCTAAGGCCCTGTTTACAAGGAGGGAGGGTAACCCTAGCACTAGGGTTACCCTAGTACTAGGGTCAAAGATAGCCCGGGTTTACAAGCGAAATTTCTAGACTAGGGTTACCCTTCTCCTCGAGTCAATTCAATTGCTTGGTAACCGCGCAAGGCTTCGTCAGGCCCTTCGTCATAACAAACAAAATGGCGGAAATGAAAAAAGTCGAGGCTTTTAAAGTCGTACGACGACTTATATTCTTGTATAATACACAAATGTCTTATGAAAAATGTCGCTCCACGTCTTTTTATCTTTTCGGGCTACTTTTCCTTTTGTTTTTAGCTGTCACTGGCCCTACTTTTCGCTTTTCTAAACGCTTCTCGCCACTGTCTTGATCAACCGCCAAATTGTACTCGTCGATTGAAAAGGCCTGGAAACCAGTAAAAGTTGTCCCGGGTAGGCGAGTTAACTCGGGCAAAACCGTTTACAAGCTGGGAAAAAGATAACCCTAGTGGTAGGGTAACCCTATCCAAGTACTAGGGTTACCCTAGCAGTAGGGTAACCCTACCAGCCTTGTAAACACGTACGCGAAAAATACAAGAAACGTACGAGAGCTAGGGTAACCCTAGTACTAGGGTAACCCTACTGCTAGGGTTACCCTCCCTCCTTGTAAACAGGGCCTACCCTAGCTTGATAAATGTTCAGGTTGAGAATACTTTGGAATTTCAGAGAATGTCAATCTCCTTTGAAATTAGTTTGGAATTTCTTAGGAATTTTTGAGAATATCAACAATTCAAGGCTTAAATTTTATGCAACAAAAGTCTAAGACTTCACAAATATTCAAATTGAGAATACCTTATGCTTATAGAATAAACATCAAACATTCCATAAGTGTCCAGTTGAATCAGTTCTAGTTTACGATCCTATTGAGATCTTTTAGCGCTCCACATAAAATCCTCAGCATTTACCTAAACTGTTATCTGTAAAATGGCGCTCAAATATTATTTCTAGAATGGTAAAATATCCAGAATTTGACGAAGAAATTGCGAACAACATCATCGTACTCGTGTTATGTCTTTGCACGGCCAAATGAATATGGTACCTAATTTGTTTACCTTATTTGGAAAGCTGTCATGGAAAGCTTCACTGTGATTGGCTAGCGATTTGAATTCTAGGCGCGCCAAGTCATTCCGACATCTCGTCGTTTCATGTTGAACGTTTGTAATGGAATATTAGTGACTTTATTAGGAAAATAATCGACCTTTTCTAGTATATGAAATGTCCTGGAATTGGTGTGGAACAGTTCATGCATGTGTTATATTAGGATATGGTTAATGCCGAAAATCTGAAGTGACAAATACATATATGGCTATTCCGTATTCGTGAGATGGGTTCGTACTTTACTTTAGTATCAACGGTTGATTCATTATATTTACGAATTACGCTGTACCTAGCTCTTTGATGAACTTAATGGCAACCTCTTTTATAACAACACATGATGGATACTAAAGTTGAGTCCCAAATACTACTGTTTTGAGGTTGAACTTCTCGAGTTTATTATACAGTGTACTGTATGTGTAGTTTTAATTCTGAAGACGGAAATATTGTCTAGATTGCTACAGTAATTATAACTCCAATTCCCAACTGTTTATTGTATATAAGCTTAAGTAATTTCATACATGTGTACTTGAAATATTGGGTACTATACACCTATAAAACATAGTTTTTGTCTCTTTAAATTTCTGTTTGAATATCTTGTGCTTGATCAATTGATGTTTTACTGATCATGAAGAATAGTATGATAACATGAAAGCCTACAACCAATACCATGCTGTTGAATTTAATATCTTCTGAAGAAACTTTGTGAATCATTCATGTAAATAATTATAGTAGAAAGCATCAAATATATTAAAAAGGTTCATGAATTCAATAATTGTCAATGATTAACAGTAGAGAAAATTCCCAACAATTTCTAGGAATTCTTAGAAATTCCTAGAAATTTCCAATTTCCACCCAAATGCATGGTGAATAAGACATTCTCAAGAATTCCTGGGAATTCCAAAGAATATTTCCAGCTCATTTTCAACTATGGAATTCCTAGGAATTCCTAAGAATTCGCGTCCGAATTTACCGTGAAAATTCACACCTACAATCCAAAGAATTCCTAGGAATTTCTAAGAATTCTTTTAAGAATTCTTAGCAAATTCTTAGGAATTCTTAAGAATTTCAAGCTCAATTTCGCAAGGGCTGAATTGAACTCAAAGTCAAAAGGTAATCAATTGAACTCAAGCTCAAAAGCAAATCAAATGAACTCAAGAACTATAATACAAATGAACTCTAATGTTGACTTAAATGTGAACTCAACTGAGTACAGTGCCTAGCCAAGCATATATGTATACCACAACTTGAAGCCAGATGTACTGATTCAGAAGTGTGATTCCAACATGGACAAATCCAAAGGTGAGAAAACAACTTTGAAATCGCATCAAGAAGAACACAAATCTGAGGCGAAAATGAAGTCAATCCTTGTTTACATTCTGTTTATATTTTTTATTGTGTTTAAAATGCTGTTAAAAATAGTATTTTTCTATATCAAAGAGAGAGTTTTAATGGAGTGCATATACCGTCGTTATCACCGTCATACCGTCACCAGGCCAACGATCAAGGTGAACAAGCAAGTTTGACTGAAAATAGACTAAGTGCTATAGATGCCTTTGTAAATATATCTGAAGCCAGTGTACAAGTTAAGCTGAATGTCTATAATCATGAATTGAATACAATAAACAATGTAAGATCTCGCTATGCCATGTTTGTTGCTTGTGATAGTACGTGCACGGTTAGTACATGACGGTGATAACGACGGTATATGCACTCCATTAAAACTCTCTCTTTGATATAGAAAAATACTATTTTTAACAGCATTAACACAATAAAAAATATAAACAGAATGTAAACAAGGATTGACTTCATTTTCGCCTCAGATTTGTGTTCTTCTTGATGCGATTTCAAAGTTGTTTTCTCACCTTTGGATTTGTCTATGTCATCGTCACGCAACTGTCAGTCATTTTCAGGTCCCTCCTCACGCGCAACTGACATTGTCCTTGTCATAATACCCGAGTGTACGCTCATTGAGCGTCTTGTTGATTATTAGTGTTTGTCTCTGATTGATACTGATGAAGGCCATTGATTAACCTCCCTGCCAGAGGTCAGAGACAAACACTAATAATCAATAATGTATATCAAAATAGTCTTATGGATAGTTCTATAAATGGCAACAAACGTGGGCTAAGTGTACGGTTCTTCCCAAGCGAAGTATCCTATTTTTATAGGTGTCATAAAGACCAAGGCGAACCAATCGGTATCAAAGCACCTCTGTTGACCTGTCAATAATATGTAAAGAAAATATAAATCTTTTGAAATTCGGCCATAGCTTAAAACAAACGTTTTGCATGCTAGCAAGTATATACTACTTTTAAGAACTATGATATATGTATAGAAATGAAAACTGATGGAGAATATACAGAACAAATGTTCGAGGCGTCTGATTTTTTCCGAACATTTGTTCTGTATATTCTCCATCAGTTTTCATTTCTATACATATACTACTTTGTTACGATAATTCATAAACCAGATTGAACTAGATCGCTCTAATAGCGTTCACTTGGGCTACTGATAATGAGATGATGAAGCCGAGAATTGGTAGCTAAAAATTGCAAGGTTTCTGAAAAGGTGAACATTACAAGGTAGTTTTAGCCTGTTACTGCACAATTTAAATACGGTCATATTCCTTGATATGTAAAACAGTACTGATTTCTATCAAATCGACAACACCAGCTCAGAATGGGAAATGGGTATAAACAGCAAAGTTAAGAGTACTACATTAGCCTAGCTATTCACTGTGCGTGTGAGGCATTTGCAAATAGCCTACATTTTGATAGTGAATCCTCACTATGCCCATGTACTAAAGCTAGATTCGAAATGCCTAAGTGAAACAAGTTTGCCTCTTCAATTAGGGTTTTTAATTTGGACCTGTATGTAACTTTCGTTCTAAATAATTCGTTTCAAACTGCTTTCCAGATTGACTAATTTCACCAGACTCTTTGCGGATGTATTAAACGGCACAATAGAGGAAGCGACCAATCAGAGTTTACGTGTATAAAAAATAAAACATTTCAATTATTTAAAAACATTATGAAAAACAATCCTGTATTTCCCCCACAAAAGACCGTGTTTATATATTTTTCCGAGGCAGAAATCGCAAGTTCCCGCGAGAATTTTTTTAAATTAGGGCCCAGTCCCCATTCGGCCAATCCCCTTGATTCTCAGCCTTTTTCAGCCAAATTTAATCGATTATCTAAGGGAGTCTGGGTCCAGAAAACTTGGTTTCCCTGTGGAACAGAGGCTTGGCTACTAATTATCCAATATGGCTGACGAAGAAAGCCTTCTGGCAAGAGAAAAACGTTCGCGAACTTGGGCAATTTGGCGTTCTGTCCGTATACAGCGACCACAAAAAAGCTTGAAAAATCGCATGATACGCTTATTTTATTGGCAAACGAATACAAGTCTCTGAAATGGCTGTAGAAGTACATCAGATTTCCGATGTTAAGTATTTTATTGTGGACGTTCGTAAAGCACAAGAAGCTGGTTTTCTTTGCGACGGCCTGATTTCCATACAAGACACGGATTCACTCAAAGAAAATCGCTAGATAGACAAACATTTCAGAGGTACGGATTAAATGAAGTTGTTTTATTGTCGTAATAATTTTATTTTCCGATGTTAAGTTTTCTTCGATACGTGCTGTTATCTTGCTATAAATTTATGAAAGTACGGCTGCACGCGTGTTTACTGTAAAATGTCGGAGTTAATGAGCTTGAAACTTGAAATTTGACGACAAGATAATATGCAAATTAGGAAATACACCGGAAGTGACCTCTCATTTTACGCTATGAATGGGTATTACCTGTTAGCCAATCAGAACTGCCCTTACTTTATGCAAATTATGCGGGAAGATTAGTACCAAGAGCCGGATTTGCCGCTCAGATGCAACTGCATGCATTGCAAAGCTGAGCCAGTTGAAGTTCTATCATGATGAAGCAGATCATTGCAGCTATTTTGCTCTTCGCCTTTGTGGCACAGATTGACGCCCTCAAGTGCACACACAGCGGTGAGGATAGGAGCGGTGAGGATGGGAGAGTAAGAGTAAGTAAAGACTGAACGTCCAGTTATTTCCTCAAAATGTTTTAAAAACTATGTTTAGAATTTGGACACTTAGCACGGTAGAAATTGCATGAGGGAAAGTCAAAGTACTCTAAAAATATCCATGAAATTCTTCTGAGCGTCAGCGGCCCTAGAAAGCCAAAAGAGAATAAGAGAAAACTCTCTGCATGAGCCCGATTCGAACCCACAAATCTCACCACTGAATGTTCTATGAGCTGAACTATAGAAGCTGCATGAGTAGTAGGGAGGGTTTGCTTTCTCGATCGCTACCTTCCTGAGCGAGTAGAAAAAAACTCTACTCGCAGGGTAAAGTATGCTTTGCCCATTTCCTTTTTTTTAATTTTTTTTATTGAAAAAAAAAGATTAAAAAAAAGGGTTATGAGACAAGAGTCAGTACCTTTTGAAACCTCCAGTACCTTTTTGAAAACTAGCGTTAAATATTATATTTCAACTTGAGTGTTTTCTGAATATATATTAACCTCGACCTCTTAATCCATCGGACCCTTTACGGTCAACCTTAGATTAGTTGGTAGTGTCAACCAAAGCTACCGCTTTATGAGAACATATATATATTTTCCAATATTCTAACACCTATTTAACAATACAGCTTTCCGTATGCATATCAAACTTATGTCCTGCATCATTGAACATTTGCTCCTGTTGGGATCCAGTATCACGCGGACAACGTTTTTTGTTAATGCTTTGTTTACTAATGCACGTGAGGCCCGATTGATCCAGCAATTTGTTCACTATGACCGCTAAATAAAGCAGATTCGTACGTGACTGGTTTATCATTTCTGAATTCATATTTTTCCTTTGACAATGTGTAAATCAGGTAGCTAAAATATAAGAGAGGATGGAAAAGCTGCATATGTTTCCTCAAAGGGAAAATATATCACAAATTCGAACTAACTTATTGATCTCGTGCGTGTAAATATTGGAAATTGCCTTCAAAAAACGTCCTTTCCGAGCCATAATTTATTTGCGAATTCGCCGGCCTATGTAGCTTCTACATACAGACCGCGATACAGAGCACCAATATGATGTTCACAATTACCAAACAAAGAGTTTTAGATTTCATTTTGCCACCGCTTAATTAAGTTTAATATACATATATTTTATATCAAAATGCGCGTACAATTACAGAGCATTAGAATCTGGCGGTAGGTTTTTGATTGACACAATTCCCAAGGGTTTCTGAGGGTTTCAGTGCGTAGCGTATGTCACGCTCTCCTATCATCAGAAATTTCAGTTCTATCGACTTTGAAGAAACGGAAAATGCCACCTTCAAATCTATTTATTTTTGCTTGAATTGCCAGCTTATTCATTCCTTACATATTCGTCTTTTATATTCCGTTGGTAGGTTTTTGATTGACACAATTCCCAAGGATTTCTGAGGGTTTTAGTGCGTAGCGTATGTTACGCTCTCCTATATCTCTTCAGAAATTTCAGTTCTATCGACTTTGAAGAAACGGAAAATGCCACCTTCAAATCTATTTATTTTTGCTTGAATTGCCAGCTTATTCATTCCTTACATATTCATCTTTTATATTCCGTTGGTAGGTTTTTGATTTGTATTTTAACAATGCAGTAAAAAGCAAAAATGTATCAAAATTATGCTGTTTTTCGCCTAAACAAGACTCGCCTCATCTGCATATGTGAAACAATGACCTTTTGTATAACATAAGTTTGATATGAATAACACTGTAGATTAGTATCATCGACGTTTTCCTCTTAAACAACCTGCTCATTATGAGTTTGTTCGTTTCTTCAACCAAAATATTTTTATTTTAAAACCAAGCTTTCGGACACATCAGATGAGGTTGAGCGAGGCCCGCAAGGGATTGTGGACCAAAAAGTGATTTGTGCTCACTTGAGCTTGGTCGCGGTAGAGTGAGGATGTCTCAGTTTGTATATAATCGGCTCTCCCTTCTTCGAGTACCGTAAACCTTTATTGTAATCTGTGCTAGTTTCGTTCTATCGTATAGCTTCGTTCTAACGTATAGCTAGGAGTTATTTCTATTGAATTACTGTGTCCGGTACGATCCGTATCGCGGTCCTTTGGCTTTGCATATAAATATTAATGGCTGCCATAACTGTGGAAACGTTTTGTGTTGATTTTCTTCAAACTTCTCAACTATTGTACCTACACTGCGTAGATTTTCAGTTTGTACATAATTTCACTATCAAATTTTTGCCATTCATGACTTTGAAAGTAGTAGGCGGCCATGTCAGTTTTCCCCTCAAGCTTCGTGAACGACGAATTGTTTTGTTTCCAGACGGAGA
Source organism: Actinostola sp. cb2023 (assembly GCA_033675265.1). NCBI lineage: Eukaryota > Metazoa > Cnidaria > Anthozoa > Actiniaria > Actinostolidae > Actinostola > Actinostola sp. cb2023. The sequence continues at coordinate 34,292 of JAUJYZ010000802.1, forward strand.
GAAAGTCAGAGAACTGACTGAGAAAAGCTCTCCCTGTATCATTATTCAAGTAATCACTTGTTATAATATCGAGGTAAGCAATATTATCTGTCTTGTTTTTTTGGTCGAACCATTTAAAACCATTAAAGCTTACTCAATCAATCCTCTCGATTTTAAAAAGTTATTAAAAGGTGCATAACTTCTCTAAATAGATCTGTCGAATATAAAGTTAAGTTACTAGTCGTTTTGTCATTGAATTCATTCACTGTGTTTGCAGTAAGCTTACCTGTAGTTTATACGTGCATAGTGTTTCACACACAACCTTACTGACCCTTTTTAAAAATACTTCAATTGTTGATACCATTTCAAATGACTTAATATTTTTTCCTTAGATGACGTATATATTTTTTGTTTATTGCATTCTAGGTTTTCTGGAATTCTACAGGGAGGGGGGTGGCACCCAGGTAGGGGGGGGGGGGGGGGGGTTGGGTACTTGGTCTGGGTTTTGATAATAGGGGTGTCCCGCTGGGGTCCATAAACCCTGACCCTGTTCAATACAGTCGGTAAAAAGTTGTCCCTATCTAAGACTCGAGGGAAATTCTCTACCCTATTTTAGACAGTTATTGACAACTTAGTGTCTAGTTGGTAGTAATCCTGTATATACGAGTAAGGCACTTTTTTTTTTTCAAAAACTGAAAATTACAATCCATGTCAGAATTACAGACCCTATTCAAGACAATTTAGGGTGAAATGCATACCATATCTAAGACCAAAAGCTCTAAAACCATACCCTATCCAGCAGCACATACCTGTCCCCCCCCCCCCCCCCCCCGGGTGTTGGCACCACTAACATACTATGAGAACATTGATCCACATCCTACCATGCCATGGCTGGATGTCATTTTGACCTTAGAGCATATGGCCTATTGTACAGTCATGCTAGAGTGATTTTACCAAACTTATTATGGAATTAGTATCTACTATTTATGCTCACTACTTTTTTGGGCATTTACTAATTGTGTACCAGACATTGTCTATGCAATTCAATGGAAACAACAAAAAGCAGTCCAAGTTATACAATAGAACGAAGCTAACACAGAATACAAAGGTTTGCGGTACCCGAAGGAGCCACTTTTTAATGGTCAGTACAATGTAGTTCATTGGTACCAGTATATTTATATACTTGAAACTACTACAGTGCAGTATATGAAGAGACTGGCATGTTTATGTACTGTTTAATAAACGAGCAGGAGTGTTTTATCAGGTTTAAAACTACGAGGCAAAGCATGTGACCGATTTGACAACCCTGATTGGACCAATAATTGCTCATGAATTATTAATGAGTTCTAGAAAATGCAATTGAAACTGGATGATAAGTTCTTGTACATGCACTTCTATATACAAGATAACATTAAAATCACATTTGATGAAAATGAAACTCATGTTTATTTTCTTCATCTATTCAGACTGTTGTATTCTGTAAAGGTATATAAATTATATTTACATATATAAAATAAATAATATTTAATTATATATATTATATACAAGTTATATGGTAATATTATATACAGTTTATATAATTATAACAATAGGCTGCCAGTATATAGATTGAAAATTGGAACACCAACAACCATGCCACGAGCGAGCAGGATCAATATGATACAAGACGCGACGTCAATCAATGAATGATCTAGGTTATGGAATATAAAATGACATTGGAGAATCACTTGCTGGTCAAAGACTGTTATGAAACATTTATAATAAAGTCTTTGGCCAGCAAGTGGTTTGCTGATGTCATTTTATATTAATACTATTCCATAACCTATCATAAAAATTATAATAATATTTACATATTTCTTTTTTTATGTCCATTAATTTACATGAGGCTTGTACTGCATTATGTACAATTGTGATGGACAATTTGTAGAGATTGTTATGCATAATTTTATGTACAGTAAACATCCAAGGTGAATGGTTTGGTGGCTGGCCCTTACCAACTTTTACATCTTCATCATTCACATAGTCAATTCTCTACTTTCTCATAGCACATAACAGGGGCGTAGGCAGGGGGAGGTCACAGGGTGCCTGTGACCCCCCTTCCTCTGGGTCTACTCTTTAAATTTATAAGTTTGAGGAGGGGAGGGGGGGGGGGGGGGATTTGGTGGTGAACGATATGGAGTGTGACCCCCTGCATAATGCTTTGCGCCTTGGGGGGTAATACAAAAGAAAATGGTGAACATTGCATAATTACATGGTTGACAGAAAGCTCCCATTTTCTTTTGTATTACCCCCCCAAGGCGCAAAGCATTATGTGCTATGAGAAAATAGAGAATGCCATATCCTTCCTCTGCATATTCCAAAGTTGGGAATTTTGGTTTAAGAACTCTGATTACCTTGTCACAACAGGCAGCCCCTTAAATCAAAACCAGATAAATTAATTTAATTTCATGGATCAATAAATATATTGCCATACACTGGCTGCAGGTTATAATAATTACCGGATCGATTATATATTCCCTCCAGTTTGAGACACAGCTTTTGAGCATTGCTCCCAAAAGTATTCATTCTTGTGTGAATTGGCCACACATTGTTTTCAAGGTAGAGTGCCACATATTTGACAAGATCTTTCAATTCTTATAGTTGACCAAGGGCAAAACAATGCATAAAATACCATATACCTCACTGCTACGTAAATATAACACACGACAGTGATATAAAAACAGGACATATTATTAAGTTTTTACACTTTTTATATCGGAGTATCGTAAAACTTCACATCGCCACGAATTCAAAATGGCGAGTAAAAATGGCGCTGTTTGGCTAAGTTGTTGTCAAACTTCAACGGCGTATAACTTGCAAACGGTAAGAGGTGGGATGGGGTGGGATGGACTTTTCTGCATCACTGATTACTCATCTTTATATTGCAAATGTTTTTGTGTCTATAACTATGTTGGTTTAGCGATGATAAGAGGTCTTTTGTCTTCAGTCATTTCTACAAGTGTTGTGGCGACATTTTCATATCAATGAGTTCAATCAAGCATAAAACATGAAATACTTCCTTACCTGGTTTGAGATTCCATGGGTTCATGGCTTCGAGTCATTTCTCCTTGTTTACTTCTTTTCTAAGCTTTAGATTGCGTTTTTCGTCCTATTTTACTGAAAAATACTTTGTATGTTTTTCCTTGCAATGAAAATTAAATGGCCGTGAACGCAGAAATACGGCAAATGTGATTGGTCGATTAAGTCACGTGATGAATGCTCAACCTTCTCTGGGACACATGGTCCATCTTCAGGGTGTAAAATGGTAGTAATTCGTCAAAACTAACGGCTATTACGTTGAAAACAAATAGCGCGCGCAAACAAAAACAAAAAACAACAAACAAAAACAAAAACAAAAAAAAACAAAAAGGACAATATGCGCGAGCAAGGAAACTAGCAAGTTAAGAATGTGTAATAGATGACAGATTAAAAGTTCTTAAATAGAGCAGCATGCATGGCGCCATACGCAATGAGTTGGTTGCCTCTACGAGTAACTAAAACTCCTCCCATCCTGAATATTGGGCGAACTACGTGTTCACACCTTTTCTCAAATTTACCCCTGAAAAACTCCATTCACCGTACATACTTTGCAATGTATTTTTACATAGCTGTGTTAGAAACAACTTTTTCCATACATCTATCTTAGTTTATAAACGAATCTAAGCTGATAACTTACACTTTTTATTGAGAACCTATTTTAGCTAGTGTTTACTAGTTATAATCAGTTGACTCTACTGCATAGCAACCAATAGTAGTTCGAGTTAGTCTCACGTGCACACTGTGATTGACTGATTATTCCACAGGTAGCCCAAGCTCTACTCATGGTAGCTTTGCCAATCAGTTTGATTGAAAAACCTAAAAACACAATTTCTCTGAAAATTCTGAATAAAGTTCACTAAAACAAACACAGTGTGTTTTACTATATATTCTTCACATCTGGAGTGAATTTCAGCTCATTTTAATCATTTTGGGTATTTGTTTTCCCCTCATATGTATACTGTGACAAGGTAGGAATCAAAGCACGAAAAAACGAATTCAAACGGCCACAAATTCAAGCGTTTATTTCTCCAAAAAAGGTTTACTTCCAAAATTGAAACTCATCACAGCTTAAATATACAATATATACATCTGAATATCCCCAAAACATAACCCACGAATTTAGAAATGATCTCCAAACACGAAAATCCACCGTTGAAAATCATCAAAACAGGCGTGACCTAAAAAAGTCGGGGACAGAAACGGTAAAAGAACTGGGAATGAGTGACAAAATACACCTCACCGGGCGTAGGGAAAGGGTAAAATGTAGTGTCGAACGCGTTCATCACCCCCTACCCGCTAAGGCGAAACTTTGACGTGTCATTGTCTTTCAACCGTTTTCAACCGACTTTTTAACCTAAAATGGTTTCGCCTTAGCGGGTAGGGGGTGAACGCATTCGACACTACATTTTACCCTTCCCTACGCCCGGTGAGGCGTGTTTTGTCACTGCTGTCCCCGACTTTTTTTTAGGTCACGCCTGTTTTGATGATTTTCAACGGTGGATTTTCGTGTTTGGGGATCATTTCTAAATTCGTGGAAAGAGGTAGGGTTATGTTTTGGGGATATTCAGATGTATATATTGTCTATTCAAGCTGTGATGAGTTTCAATTTTGGATGTAAACCTTTTTTGGAGAAATAAACGCTTGAATTTGTGGCCGTTTGAATTCGTTTTTTCGTGCTTTGATTCCTACCTTGTCACAGTATACATATGAGGGGAAAACAAATACCCAAAATGATTAAAATGAGCTGAAATTCACTCCAGATGTGAAGAATATGTAGTAAAACACACTGTGTTTGTTTTAGTGAACTTTATTCAGAATTTTCAGAGAAATTGTGTTTTTAGGTTTTTCAATCAAACTGATTGGCAAAGCTGCCATGAGTAGAGCTTGGGCTACCTGTGATTATTCCTGTTCAATCCCAGCATGCAATGGACTTCTATAAAGGTTGTTACACAGTAGAACTCACTCAGATCCAGCTTAGACTCAATATTCTCTTGATGTAAACAACTTGTGAAGAAGAGTAAAGAAGAAACAAAAACCAAGATCTAATTTCTGTGTGTAACCGTCTTTCCCTGAAAGGCGCGCTTACATAAGATACACCAAGAGAGCATAAGGGACAGAGAGGGAGTCTCGCGGTCATGCCCTTGGGATATCTTAATTTCACTAAATCTTTTTTTTTTAGAAACACGAAGTGACGGACGCCAAAGGAAACATATTTCCGGTACCAATAGACTCTGTCAGTGGAGCTGTGTAGCGCTAATATATTACAAGTTATGTATATATTATTTAACACAATATGTAGTTTTACAACACTTAAAGTGGTTTGAAACACGTTTTGAGCAGGGTGTTTTTTTAATTTCTTCATTTTAAATGTCCTGATAGTGCGCGCGCAGCTGTTGGTGGTGTGATTTGTAAAGTGCGCGCGCGAGAATAACTGAAAATGCGAAAATGACAAAAATCAAGCCAAAAATGTCAATTTATACACAATATGATGTAGCTATAGGTTAAAGAAAAAAGAGAAAAGAGGAGATACCATTTTTCTTTCGCATTGCCTTGTTTATTTCTCATGAAGCCGTGAGTATGTTTCCATTGGCGTCCGAATTCTAAAAATAGATTTAGTGAATTTAAGATATCCCAGTAAATGCGCGAGACTCC
>JAUJYZ010000802.1:45000-80000 GCA_033675265.1 Actinostola sp. cb2023
GCCCGGGGCCTATGTAACCTTCGACATTGATACTTTAAAATAGTTTTAAAAACAATCCTTTGTATTGTGAGTTGTATTTTCAAAGTCCTAAAAATTATATTTTATAACAAAATTAATATGCATTCAATGAAAACCAAATCGTCCGCCAAAATTCATCAGTCAATTATATGCACGTTTTAGAATTCTTCTTGAGTATCGGGTAGCAGAGTGAATCGTATTTCACCTTTGAATGCTTGACAAATCATTAACCCGCGCTGTATGGCTGTGACCTTTCTCGATCTCTCTGCGGACGCCGTAATATCCCACGTGCTATTAGCCTACGTATTTCGCCGGACTATTTGATCAGTTTCATGGATGCTAAGGATCTCAAAGAAGTGAAAGATACGCTACTTAGAGTAGCCAATAAGTTGAGCGGAAATCCATGTAAGTATAAAACGCTGTGTGAATTACTTTCAATGTATTGTAAAATCATTGTTTAATACTCGAAAGGATATTCTTATTTCAGTGTAAACCAGAGTTGTGGTAGTATATTTCGGTTCTTTAATCATATATATGTTATATACTCTTTTGGTTTTTAATCATAAAGCTTCAAGCAGTTCAGATCAAGCTTCAAGCAGTGCCGTACAAACTGATCCTAAGCCTGGGCCATCGGGCCTTATAACATCTTCTGCGGCCGTAGCGGAACACAAGCGCCTGTGGTCGTACCGCAGCTCTGCTGGCCCTGCATATGCCGCACGGTCAACGGCAGGAAGACCAGGAAGACTGAATACCAAGGCGGGTAAAAGGCCTGCCCAAATAACGCTGAAGTTTTTTTGCTTTGTCCAAATGTAATGACGAAAGACGGCCAACAACTGTAAAAGAACGAACAATGCTCAATAACAGTGGCCTTGGAGATGGGAGTGTGACGTTAGAGCTCAACCAGAGCCATAACCATACCATCTCCAATTTCCGAAGCTAAATTGCCTGGAGGGGGGGTTTGAGCTGATGTTACATCAGCGAACAGGCGAGGAAGCTGGCTTCCACCCACTGAAGCCCCCGTACAATCCAAGTAGATTGAAGGATGTATGTGGGCAATCGAAGATATATATTCGTCCGCTGCAAGAGAGCCTGGAATTAGAAGATGATAATTCGCCATCCAGTGATCATGACGAGGTGATATATATATGATTTTTTTGCCGGTGAAAATGATGATGACGTGAATGAACGATACTCCGGGGAAGGGGGCACTCCGGGGGGGGGGGGGGGGGCACTCCGGGGGGAGGGGCACTCCCATATATATATATGCTATATAGGTATGTGTCCACGAATAGGGTATGGTTTTTGAACCTCCAGATCCTTAAATTGGGTACCGTATTTTGCTTTTTCACCATAAAATAGAATATTCGATCTTTAAATTGGGGACACTTTTTAACTTTTGACTAAAAAATCCGCTTTGCGTAACAGCCAGCGTATGTACTTCTGATATTAGCGATTTCCAAAGGAATACTATTAACATTTTCCTGAAATTCGGTCTATATTTCAGTTACAAATCCTTGGAAAGGATTTTATCCTTAAATAGGGTCAGGGTTTCGACATCCCGGGGGAACACCCTTATCCCAAATTTCCGGCGGTACCCCTCCCCCCCGGGACGATACTGGGTTGATACTATCATGCCTCTCACAGGTTCTGGGGGAGGGGAGGGGAACTGATCAGAGTAGCTAGTTTATTAGCCTGTGTATAGCCTGGCTCTAAGGGGAGGGGGAGGGGATAGGAAAGTAGAGGGCCAGGCTACGCAGGCTAAGTTAAATTTACTATGCATACCGCGGTTGTTTTTGACTTTTTTGTTCTATTGCGATTTACGTCACAGTTATTTTTATGTCAGTTATTTCAGATTTTAAAATTATCATTGTTACAGTTCTGTTTTTAATTATTATTTTTTCCTTATCTTATTAATTGCTTTAGATAGAGTGCTGGGATGCTTATGTGCCATGTTTAAAATGTGGCTCAAGCATCGCACTAGAAGAAATGCGGAGCCATTTAGAGGAGGCCCACTCGAGCTCAACACCAGATGCAAAGGTGAGTGTGAATACCAATGCTCCCGGACCCCCACAAATAAAGTGGTGGTGATGGAGTGGTGTACGAAATACCATGCGAGGATTGTACAGCAGTGTATGTGGGCGAGACTAAAAGATCATTAGACACCAGACGCAAAGAACACAAGGCGAGCGTGAGGCTTGCAAAGACTGATGCCTCCGCTCTGGCCCAGCACGCAAATGCCCTCAACCACAACATAGCATGGGAAGATACAAGAGTTCTGGCGAGTGAAAACAACTGGGTGAAGAGAAGATGGACCGAGGCTTGGTTTATAGCTAGAAACAATCAGGCACTGTTTAACAGAGACTGTGGCAGAACCTTGCCTAACACGTATTTCCCTCTTTTGCACCGATAGTTATCATTATTTTTGTAATTTATTTGTTCTATCTTTCATTTATTCCACCATGTATTGTTATTTTGCTCGAGCGCATTCTATTGTGAGCGCGCGCGCTACGCCGTTTTTGTTGTTTTATTTGTTTTCCACGCCATGTGAAAAATTCGTTATTTTTTCCTTTCGTCCCTGATGATGGGCCAAGAGCCCGAAAGCTCGGAAAAATAAATAAATACGTAGAAGAAACAAATCATGTCTGAATTATTATTATTATTATTATTATTATTATTATTATTATTATTATTATTATTATTATTATTATTATTATTATTATTATTATTATTATTATTATTATTATTATTATTATTATTATTATTATTATTATAGAAACAAAAAACAATGATTGGTGATAAAGACGCTCTGCGAGAGCTGTTGCCAAGTGCCTCTACAGAGGAAATCCAGACGGCATTCTCTGTTTCGAATGGAGATATAGATGCTGCAGCAAATCAGTTACTTGGTAAGACATTCCCCATTTCTCTCTAGTCTAATTGAATATTCCTGTGAGATTATCTCCATTACATTGGCGTGCAAATTTGTATCGCGAAGAAGCCGGCCTAAAGCATGATGGCCAATATATGGCGTTTTGACCCCAACATTACTCTTTATAACAGCTTAGCGGACTGCATGAGCTGGAAATCAGCCAATAATTACAAATCGAACACTTTTGCATGTCCCTTTAATTATACCCTGCGAGCAGGGGTTCCTCATGGGCGAGTAGAAAAAAAAAAACTCCTCGCAGGGTACTTTAATTACTGTTCATATGAACAGTTTAAAGAGTTTTAAGATGCCTTTCACTTCTCCCGGAAAAGATGTATAGGGAAAGTTCTTTATGTTTTTCAGCTGTCGACACATCACACAAATCCGCGGTAGACGTAGACTTAGACGTAGTAGAAGAAACTGTGCCTGAAATTGAAGTTCTTGACGAGGCTCCAGATGAAGATGACGCCGGGGATGAAGATCTTATGGAGCCTGCCTTTGATCCTTCCCCACAATACCTCTTAGAGAGATTTCAAAAAGATACAGTTGACAAAACCTCCTCTCGCCAACTTTTCCGCGTTTGCAGACTAGACGGAATTGAAGATCTGCGCAAAGATATTTTTGGTGCGTATAAGAATCCTGCATTAAACCTAAGAGCTGTCCCACGAGTAAGGTTTGAAGATGAAGATGGTGTGGGCAGTGGACCCGTAAGAGAGTTTCTGACTAGTGCCTTGAAAGTAGTTGACGAGGGAATACCAAGCAGAAGTAAACCTCTTATTTTCTTGGAGGGCGAACAGGATCATCGTCTCCCAATATACGATCGTTCCTTACGGTTGAGTGGTGCATTCAAAGCTGTTGGCAGAATACTTGGCCATTCTGCACTACATGGTGGAAGTAGTTTCTGTGGTTTGTCCGCTGCCGTTGTTCACTACTGGACATTCGGAAAGGAAACAGAGGTGCCTCCACCGATATCTGTCAGAGATTTGCCAGACTTGGAGCTTCGTGAACTGATTTCACAGGTATGATTCGTATGTAATGCCTTACTTGAATTTAATATTTATTTAGAGTTCACAACTTGGACTATAAAATGAATTTAGGAAATTTTCAAATTCGCCAAAATGTTGAAGATGTGGCCACTTTTACAATAATCTGCTGTTGTGTTGGTTGCCATGGAAATGGAACTGATATATCAGTAAACAATTACGGATTTTGACTGGCAGGGTATTGAGGGCAGGTTGTATATTGCTAGCTGCTAGTGGTTTTGTATTCAGTGTGTATTAATGACGCTACTTTTTTACATCTCAGTTGGATGAACTGCCAAAAGATGCCATCCCTACTCCAGAGATAAAAAGTGCCCTTGAACCATATATGTATGAAGCAGGAATTGATCCTGACAAGCTATATAGCCAACGACAAGCCATCATTGAGGGATTAATCTTTTATAATGTTATTGACAAACGTAGACTAGAGCTGGATGACATAGCTCAAGGTGAGAACATATTTAAAATCAGATGACATTTCATTGTCAAACAGACATATACAGCATACAGCAGACATGTATCCAATTAATAAAAACTCTTCTGGGCTGACTTATTTACTAAATATAGCAAATAACAAATCATTAGGCCGGTTCATTTCCCGTTTGAAACCATCCAGTTTCTTACTTACTTACAGCTGATTTTTATATGCCATACTTTTTTACAGGAAACATGCATTTATGGTGTTGTGTAAGTTATTATTGTTTATATCCTGTAGGGATGGAAGAAGTGTCCTTGCACTCATTCATTCAACAACATCCATCAGTTTGTGAAGTGCTATTCCCCTCTGAGGAAAAACGGGCTTTGTCAGTTAATGAGCTCAAAGTGGCCATATCATTTGACAAGAAGGAAGAAGAAAATGACAAACACCAGCGCGCGGCACAATTCTTCAATACATACATCGATGCTTTGGAATCATCAAAAAAAGGTTAGGATGCATCCTGCGCTCGTTCCGTACGGCCATGACCTCGAGCCAAATATTTTCCCTGTCCGGCCCTCCCACTCATTATACATAATCAGGAGCCCCCTGACATAATACATTTCTTATTTATTTTCATCCTAATTTCAGGGGAACTCAAACTGGTTGACCTGTGCTGTTTTTGGACAGGGGGTGCCAAAATTCCTTCAAAAGAAGGAGCTCTATTGGTGAAATTTGATCATGGAGAAGTCACGTTACCAATGGCACAAACGTGTTTTTTTGCATTAACAATACCAACAATACATGAAGAAATACCTTCCATTTAAAAGGGCCTTCGATACTGCCCTTAAATACGGTGCAAAGGGCTTTTCATTTACATAGAAACTTGTGATGATTATTATTATTATCCTTCTCTTACCTTAGTCTCTCTTAATTTTGTGAATTATATATTCTTCAGTTCAAGTTAATTACCGTCTAGTTGAAATATGCTAGTAGGTGAAATTCATACTAACTTTGTCAATTATTTCAATCGAGAATGATGTTTATAAAGCTAGTAGGTTGTGTCAAGAGAGCATAAGAGAGTCTCGCGCTATCCTTGGGATATCTTAATTGTACTAATTCAATTTTTAGAAACACGGAAGTTGTGGACGCAAATGAAAATTTATTTCTGGTACACATGTAGCTATAGATTCAAGAAAAAGGAGAAAAAGACGAGATACGTACCACTTTTCTTTCGCACTGCCTTGTTTATTTCTCAGGAATGCCGGGAATATGTTTTCATTGGCGTCTGCCACTTCCAGTGTTTCTTAAAATTAAGCGCGAGACTCCCTCTCTGTCCCTTATATGCATGGTCTCTTGGCTGTATTCAATTGACTGCCCGCTCACAATATTCCATTTCCAGAAATGGAAATAGTCTACATTAAAACGATGGGAAACGGAGGTCTTTATTTCTGAAAACCAAGGTTTTACAAACCGGTCTCCAAAGTGGACACTTTTGGAAACGGAGATATCTAGTCTTTTAAATTCCATATTCTATAGAATTGATTCAATCGAACGCGGCCTATAATTGCTTGACAAGTTGAGTTTATGAGGTTTTAATATGGAAAAAAGGAATTTTGATATTAGGTATGTTGGCTAACAAGGGTTGAAACTAATGCAACAGTTGAGTAAAATACTTCAACTCCTTGAGGAATTGTTAGGTTGGCGACATCGGGCAGGCGGGATTTCTCATTTTCTAGGAGGGGACAATCAGTGTCGGGTACTTCAACATGCTGTGGTTCCTGAGCAGGGATAGGTCCTCTCCAGTCGATTCCGTAGTTGTCAAAGTCATTCTAAAGTAATTAACACAAAAATAAATGTTAATTTTGAAATCAAGGAAATCAAGGGACATTGATTATTCAGTTGAGATTATTTGAATTTTAAGTAGAGTGAAAAAAAAGAAACTAATACCTAATATGTAATATGTAATAGTCAATTAAATACACAAAATAAGACAAGAAAGAATGTGTGCAATAGTGTAATATTTGTTTTACGGGGTTATGAAAACCATACCATACGTTGCTGCATCAGTGACTTGTACCTGAAACACTTCATCACCCTCAGTAGTCTGTGTTCCACATGCAAGCTGAAGACCTCTTATCCACAACCTCATAGGCGTTTCTCTGACCGAAGTGGATGGTACACCCAAGCATTTCTCCAACTCGCTAAGTGTCGATTAATCATTGGTAAAAACACATAATGAAGGCACCAGAGGTGGATATCATCATCTATGTAAAGAATGTCGCTCCTCTCCATGTCATAAAAAAGCTCATAAAAAGGCGAAGGCACCCTTGAAAAACATCTCGCCACAATCTTTCTATTCTTTGGTTATGGGTACTCTTTCCTAAAAAAGGATATGATTTACAAAGGTCAAAATACAGAAATAATGAAAATACGTAGGGATGCAGAGGGATTATTTATGAACCCAAGCCACATACATTTACTTGCTTTTTCCGCGACTGTACATAGATAGACTGTGCATAAGACCTCATCTCACTGTGCATCAAGGGCGAATCCAAGAATTCTGAATAGGGTGTACATTGTTTTAAGGGAAATATTTGATATTATAGATTTTTCTGCGAAATAGGGGTTAGCTAGCCACCCAATACACTCTCCTGAATTCACAATGAAAACGCTTGATACGTCAACAGTCTGAAACAGAACAACAAATAATCCCCCAGTGAAACAAATAATCCATTCATTTTAATATATTTACCTGTTATCATACTTCCTCTACCTGGACCCCGACGTGGATGCGATAACATATATGATGCAACATCTACATTCTCCCCGCCTTTGTCTGATCTGACCCTGGAAGGCAACCCATACTCATTGGTAGCTTCCAAGAACCGTGATAGAACGGTATTGGCTTTGTTATTGTTAGATGCATGTAAAAATACTGGTATTCGAGAGTATCCATCAATTCCCCATGAATTACTATTCGCCACCTTGAAAAATAAGAAGAATAAAAAAGAGAAATTACGCAGTCAGTTTCAATTCGAAAATTCAATTTCTTGATTTTAATTACGTGAAATATAAAATACCTAATCAGCTTGAGGTTATCATCGATATGCCACAAAGAAAGAGGACATCTCACTTGGTACTGTCGTCTCTTGATAGTTTGCTGCCACCTCTGCATGATCCCAGTGGGATCAGTTCTCCTTAGGGAAGAATTTATTCTGGCTCTCTGAATACGATGACCGAGGCTCTGTAAACGTCCTTGTAGCATGCGTATGCCAATATTTGGATTTTCAGCCTGCGCATGTTTTACTATGCTGTCAAGTTCTTGGTCGTTCATTTGGCTGTATGTTCCTGGGTTTTTAAAAACAAGTAACAATATTATTTATTTATTTGTCATCATACCCCATAGGGGCGTAGCCAGGATTTTCCTTTAGGGGAAGGAGGGTTACACTTCATCGTTCACCGCCAATTCCTAACCCCCCCTCCCCTCCCCAAGGCGCGGGTCCCAAAAAAAAGGTGACTGATTGCGAGGGGGCATGCACGCCCCGAAGAAAATGGACCAAGATTCCGTATTTGGATTAAATTTAGTCTATATTAACATGTATTTTTGTAATTAATAAAGATTGATTTGATTTGTCTTTATTGATTATCGACTGGTTAATCCAGAGCGATAGGTATTCAAGGTATTCGAACCAGCGTTGGCATTGGGTAGTCAAGGTTTGTGTGTGTGTTTGGAGTGGAGGTGAAGGGAGAAGGATATATTTTGTCTGCTGGGGATGATGTTAGAAAGGGACTAGAGAGAACATGGGAATAGAGGATAGTAAGTTGGGAGGCTAGGTTATGGAGTGGAAGTTGAAAGATAGACATAAACGATAGGGGTGATGTTCACGGCAGAGGGGGCAATGGGATATGGGAACTGGAAGAGAGTGTAGATTTATGGGGGGATAAAGTGTAGGGATATGGGGAGGAAGCGAATGGATGAGGGTGTGATTAGCGGGTGAGGGGCTGTGGGAGAGGAAGGGAGAGAGAGTGTTGATAAGGAGGGCCAGGATGGGAGGGAAGTGTGATTTTGATATTTCTTCTATTTCTTTTTGGGGGGGGGGGGGGGGGTGCAAGTTGAAATGGAAGAAAAGGAGAAATGAGGGGTGAAGGGAAGTAGGTGGATTGAAGGTGGGTGTTGGGGATGGAGGGAGTTATTCAAAGGGGGTGAAGTGGAGGAAAGGTGAAGTTTTACAGAGGGGGAATGGAATAAAAAGGAGGAGGAATAAAAAAGTTGGGGTAAAAGGAGAGATGGGTGGAATGGATGTGGAGATGCAAGATTGTGAAGCAGAGAAATGGATGGATGGTAGAAAGGACGGAGAAAGAAGAAAGAGATGGAAAGTAAGTGGATGAACTAGAGTGACAGGTGCAGATATGGATGATAGAAAAGAAGAGAATAATGAAATAAGTGGAATGTGAGTGGAAAAATAGAGTGACAGGTAGAGAGATGGATGTAGGCATTTTGGCAATGGGGAGTTTGCAGGTGTTGCGTGACATTTTAAATTTTAATCCAACAAATGATTTTGCTTATTTCTGCAACTTTAAATCCTTGCTCGAGGAGAAATAATACGTGTTCAATGTTTATGTCGTATTTTGGTCTTCCACGTCTTCCGGTCCTCACAACGTTTGCTTGGTAGCCTCCACAATACTGCATGTTTTTAGTTTCTTCTATTTGTGTTAAGGCAGTAAATGCACTTCCAATCATCTCCATAGTTGTACTGTCCAATTCAAGGTTGGCTGCTGCTCGGTTAAGGTAATCAACCTTTAGAATGATGATTCCAAGATCACAATCTTGAGAAGCTTCGCATCTTTCAAGTAGCTTCACTATATCGTGAATTGCGTTAACAATGTATTCGATGTCTTCATCCATGTCTCATTAAAAAATTCGGAAAAAATACAGGGCAATGGCGTCCGCAGAGAGATCGAGAAAGGTCACAGCCATACAGCGCGGGTTAATGATTTGTCAAGCATTCAAAGGTGAAATACGATTCACTCTGCTACCCGATACTCAAGAAGAATTCTAAAACGTGCATATAGTTGACTGATGAATTTTGGCGGACGATTTGGTTTTCATTGAATGCATATTAATTTTGTTATAAAATATAATTTTTAGGACTTTGAAAATACAACTCACAATACAAAGGATTGTTTTTTAAAACTATTTTAAAGTATCAATGTCGAAGGTTACATAGGCCCCGGGCATATACCATCAAATTGTAAAACAACAATGACGAATACAAATGTAACGCCAAAATTAAAAGTATACAATGACGAATACAAATGTAACACCAAAAATTAAAAGTATACAATGACGAATACAAATGTAACACCAAAATTAAAAGTATACAATGACGAATACAAATGTAACACCAAAATTAAAACTATACAATGACGAATACAAATGTAACACCAAAATTAAAAGTATACAATGACGAATACAAACGTAACACCAAAATTAAAACTATACAATGACGAATACAAATGTAACACCAAAATTAAAACTATACAATGACGAATACAAACATTGAATTTTGGCGGGGATGGAACACCATACTTATGTCCTTTATACTTTCGGACAGAAAAATTACAAGCCACCTTCGAAGTCTATACCGGCTAAAAGCTCTTGTAAAATCAAGCAATACCTTTGGGACACAAATCAAGCTCATCAAAACATGAAATCAAAAGAACCGAACTACATGTATCGAATTCAAGAATTTAAAGCAGTAACAAGAGTTTATAGTCAAGTACGTGTTTAGTCATAGTTTCGTCATTTGTAGTCCTTTAATTTGTTTGCCATTTCTAGCCATCATTTGCTTGTTTTGCTCATTTCATTTGATTTCATAGTTTGCTTTGATTTCTCTTTGACTGCTATGCCGCGGAACGGCCGGTCCAAAATCGCTCACTGACATCTTTTAGAGTAGGCCTACCGTATAAAGCATAGTGAGCGTTTGGAGTAGAAGGTGACGAAGAACTTCAAAACACATATTTTCTGAGCTCAGCACTAAAAGAACAACTGATCAAACCGAGCGAAGAACCTCGTGGTCATTTAAAATATGAACAAGACGCTCAATGAGCGTACACTCGGGCTTATGATAAGGACAATATCAGTTGCGTGAGGAGGGACCTGACAATGACTGACAGTTGCGTGACGAGGGAGACTATGTATATATGTGTCGGTGAGCATAGATAAAAATCTCCGAATCGTACTTCCGTAGCACGTACTTGGAACGTCCAGTTGAGGTTCATATTCATGGTCAGACGGTTCTGATAACGTTTTTGGTTTCTTCGTTATCGCAGAGGAAAAGTCGAACTTCGTATCTTTTAAACATCCAGTTGATTCAGACTACGGTATGATGTGACAAAGCTCGACCAATCTGCTGTCTCTGCCTATACATTGAAAGATCTTGTTCGATTTATCTCGAAATCAGAAAGGAATTATCGATTAAAAATCAAAAGCTGCTTCTGTTAGATTTAAGATGTGACCTCAAGTGACCTCAAATACGTTTAAAGACGTACGACAGCGTACTCTTGAAGAGTCGGAGATCTTTATCTATGAGTCACCGACCGAAATAGTCTCCCTCGTCACTGAGCGTCTTCTTCTGTAATAGATCCCTAAAATCTAAGGACGTTTTGATTTCGATTGTATTTTTGCCGTTCACTGACCTGTTTTGAGCGTGGAACTTCTGTTTTAAATAGCGCTACGCGGCGGTTCTAAAATTAGGTCGCGTAATAGATGTATGACTCACACAAGGATCATACAACTGTCATCGTACTGAAAAGAACACGGATTTTCGAACATTGACCTTGCTCGCCTTTGCTTTGATGTAGTTTTGAAGTACGATTTTTACGATTCCTTTTCCTTCTGAATTTTTCAAACGTGGAATAAAATAAACATCCATGATGAGTTATTGTGGCTCGACTGTTTGCAAGGCTTCAATTGCACTATTTTCAGTCAATCATGCTTCTTCAATACAATATCATTTCTCTGACGTCATGACAATCAGTGACAGTTGAGTGACGAGGGAGACTATGTGTCGGGTGAGTACGTACATGATACGTCTTGAGGTTGCATAGGTCAGATGGTTCTGATAACGCCCTCGCGTTTGTTTTTGTTAAATATATTTTAAGCGAGCTTCTAGTCCTTCTTCCACTTCTAGTCATTGAACGATGAACTAGAATCCTGACCTTTTAATAGCTTGAAGATCTACAGCTGCTTTCAAAACTAAGATTCAAATCTACTTGAGTCCCGTGTGTCGTTTGTTTTCCCTTATCTGCCGAGTAATCTTGAAACTCGATACGATCAAATACGTCGCATACTTTCTTCATTCTTTGACCAAACAAAACTAAAAAAAACAAGAAAGCCCATTTTATAACTCGGGCTTCCTTCGGAAGGGCCCGAGTAACTAGACGCTCTTCTAGCGTGAAGTCGGGCTTCTAAATGAAATGTAACCTATTTGAACTAAATATAGATATCTTATAGTTTCTTATAGTGCGATTAAAACAGTGTTTGGTTGCTCGTCGTTGCGTGACTCGAGCTCGATAGAACATGCTTTCCTTGCAATTTCAGTAATGCGAACTTTACAGTATATCAGTAAAAACGTTAATAGCCCGACTTCACGCTACTAGAGCGTCCTGTTTCAATCTAAATTTAGATTTAGACGAGAAAAGACTTATGTTTTGGCCCCTTGACCTCCGGTGCTTTCCCTGATTGGTTTGTGCTTTCTAATCTTTCTTGGCCAGACTTCATGTCTCCTTCGGCTTTAGCTCGACGTTGACGGAGAAAAATAATAAAAAACAAGAGCATAATTATAATGGCCATACTTTGCATAATGCGATCTGAATTGTTGTACATTTATTGTCAAACATCATTATACAATCATCAAGAGTATTTACCATGTCTTCTACTGAATACATGAAATTCCATACACAGGATGTGACGAGATAAACGATCGCTTCTACAATAATTGTACAAACAAAATCTAACCGTATTTTACTAGCATTTAACACAATGAAGCAAAACAAAAGAATGACGATATTTACTGTGAGGACTGTAAGAGCCACATGTGCTGAATAAGTAGTTTTCCAGTTGCTTCGTTGACGATCAACTTTCGCTTCATCCAATATGGCGACTCGTTTCAGGTCATCAAGATCAGTCTTGCTCGTGCTTTTCTTGCAATCAGAGTAGTTCTTTTCAGCTTCAGAGTTCGTTATTAAGTCATTAGTCATTGTTTTGTCATTTTGTTCGTAGTTTGTGTTCACAGTTTTTCTCATTTGCTTTTGATATTTCATAACATTTTGACTTTAATAAGACTTTTTCCAGATATGATTTGGAGTCGAAACGACCTACTCTAAAAGATGTGGAGCGTTTTCGGACCAGGTCTACCGCTAACGGCGTGTGAGTTTGTATGTGAGATGAGCGTGTTAGACATACTTCATTCAAATGTTTTTTTTCTCACGATCGCAAGACGACATAACTTTCCTTCGACAAGGTTTGTGAAGAAAGAGGACGATGTGCGATGTCTCGTCTTGATAAACCATGTGGTTTGAGCCTTCGCTGATTATCTTAGCGGCCGGCACAGGGCGCATGCGCTGTAGAACCCAATTTGCTGTTTGAAGCCAAAGACGACCGAATCTCATTTTTAGAGTCGGGGCTTCCACAGGAAGCCCGACTAATAATAATAAAAAAATTTGTTATTCCATCAACTACCAAACTAGGTACATAGGATAAAGTACTTACAAATTCAAAACGTACAGTAACATAATTAGTCGGGCTTAAGCCCCGACTCTAAAAATGCAGAGCGTTCTTCGTCGTATTCTTTGACCCCAGAACGCATATTGGGTTCTACAGCGCATGCGCCTTGTACCGGCCGCGAGGAGCTCTGGGTACGAGAATGCGAGACATCGCACATCGTTCTCTTTCTTCACAAACCTTGTCGAAGGAAGGTTATGTCGTCTTGTGATCGTGAGAAAAAAACATTTGAACGAAGTATGTAAAGTATGTCTAATACGCTCATCTCACATACAAATGCACACGCTGTCGAGCGCCGTTTCGGACCAGGTCGTTCCGCGGACTCAAAATCATATCTGAAAAAGTCTTAAAGTCAAAATGTTATGAAATATCAAAAGCAAATGAGAAAACTGTGAACACAAACTACGAACAAAATGACAAAACAATGACTATTGACTTGATTACGAACTCTGGAGCTGAAAAGAACTACTCTGATTGCAAGAAAAGCAAGAGCAAGACTGATGTTGATGACCTGAACTTGAATGTCGTCATGTTGGATGAAGCGAAAGATGATCGTCCACAAATCAACTGGAAAACTACTTATTCAGCACATGTGGCTCTTACAGTCCTCACAGTAAATATCGTCATTCTTTTGTTTTGTTTTATTGTGTTAAATACTAGTAAAATACAGTTAGATTATGTGTATACAATCAGTAAGCTTATTTTTGTAGAAGCAATCGCCTTATCTTGTCACGTCCTGTGTATGGAATTTCATGTATTCAGTAGAAGACATGGTAAATACTCTTGATGATTGTGATATTCTAGAGAAAGTTATGGATCTAAGTAGTAGATACAAGAAGAAGAATGATGTTATGGTGACAATAAAAGTACAACAATTCAGATCGCGTTATGCAAAGTATGTCGATTATAATTGTACTCGTGTTGTCGCTGAATAAGCACATTATATCACTTTAATCTTTATAATCTATCTCTGAAACATTGCAACACGTACAATCTTCGTATTCTGTACGGTTTTTTCACGCTGAATAAGCTAATTTGATCACTTTAATCTTTATAATCTATCTCTGAAACATTCCAACACGTACAATCTACGTATTCTGTACGCATATCAAGAAATCTGTGCTTTTTACGTAGACCAGCTACGAGGACTGGGCACGAGTTTACCGGTCACCCTGAGTAGTATAGTAAGGCCGGTTCTGGGACAGAAAAAAAAAGCTAGGAATCAATAAAACTGCATCGCGGGGCCCCTACAAAGCAAAAATACTGCCACGCGGGGCCCCGGCAATGCAATAAAAAATTCACCTGTGGTACCCCATACAAAAAAATAATATGCACTCGCGGGGTCCTACAAAGCAATAATACCATCACGCGGGGCCCCTACAAAGCAATAATATGTGCTTGCGGAGCCCCTACAAATCAATAATATACACTTGCGGAGACCATCACGCGGGGCCCCTACAAAGCAATAATACTACCACGCGGGGCCCCTACAAAGCAAAAAAACTGTCACGCGGGGCCCCTACAAAGCAATAATATAATTCACGTGGGGTCCCCCACACATCAAAATAATATGCACTTGCGGGGCCCCTACAAAGCAAAAAAACTGCCATGCGGGGCCCCTACAAAGCAATAATATGTGCTTGCGGAGCCCCTACACGAGGCATAGGTACTTAAAGACATATTACTATAGTATAGTATGAAATGGTGAAATAACACCATTCGTCAAAAAAAAAAAAAAAAAACAAAAAACAAAAAACAAAAAAAACAAAAAAAAAAATTATGCGGCCTCAGAAAAAAAACTATGTCAAAAATTATAGAAAAATTATAACGAAACTATGCAAAAAAATTACTCCAAAAATTACTCCAAAAATTATGATAAAAAAATTAAAAAGCGGCCGCAAGAAAAATAAAAAATTATAAGAAAACTACGCCAAAAATTAAATAATATCAAATATTTAAAACAACAAAACTATCGGGAAAAAAAAAAAAAAAAAAAAAAAAAAAAAAATCACTATAAAAAAGTAAGTAATTATCATAATTGTGTATAATGAACTGTACACACGTTATAGGGTTGTCACTGTTGTGTGTGATGCATATTAAATAACACTTATAATGTACGGAATTGAAGGCTTGTAAGAATAATAAAACTTATGAATATATCAAAAAATTTATCGAAAAATATATCAAAAATTATATCAAAAAATCGCTACAAAAATTATATCAAAAAATACTCCAAAATAGTAAGTAATTATCATAATTGTGTATAATAACCGTACACACGTTATAGGGTTGTCACTGGTGTGTGATGCACATTAAATAACACTTATAACGTACGGAATTGAAGGCTTGTAAGAATAATAAAACTTATGTATATATCGAAAAAATATTTCAAAAAATACTCCAAAATACTCCAAAATAGTAAGTTGTAAAGGCATGCATGCGCCTTAGTTAATTATTGACATTCCAATTACGTCACAGGACGTACCTATTTTTTGTAACCTAAGAGAGCAAGTCAGAGCTCATAGAAATTCGAAGGGTTCACCGTCGTTTGTACACTCAACAATTAAAGACACGTAACCTTGTGGAATTCAAGAGCACTCGTCATACTAGTTTTCACGGATCTCTCCCCTGCTGGAGCTGACTGCCGCTATATAAGTAATTATCATAATTGTGTATAATAACCGTACACACGTTATAGGGTTGTCACTGGTGTGTGATGCACATTAAACAAGTTTATAACGTACGGAATTGAAGGCTTGTAAGAATAATAAAACTTACACATAATATTTAATAATTTTATGTGTAACATTATATTTGCAGACACCCAACAATACACTAATATGTGTGTGAAGAGTCCCAACTCGATGGTATAGGTACTTAAAGCGATATTACTTTAGTATATTATAGAATGTCTGAGATATGTCAAAATAAGACCATCATTAATGGAAAATCATTCAATGTACATCCAGTTTATAACCTCTATGCTAGTAGCGAAGATGGGTATATCACTCATATAGTAAGAAGAATTCCTTTGAAAGGAAATTTGGAAAAAAAAAAAAACAGGATATTTAAGAATCAATGTTAGAAAATATGGTGAAAATTGTCAGAAAGGTTTTTTACTCATCGTTTCATTTGGGAATGTTATAACGGAATTATCCTTGATGATAAAGTTATTGACCATATAAATAATAATAAAGAGGATAACCGTTTGTGTAACTTACAACTAGTAACACAACAACAGAATTGTAAAAAAATCTGCTAATGGTAGAGATTATTCATTCGCTGCAAAAAAACATCAAAATAAGAGATGTGTGAAAGTTACTAACTACGATACAAATGAAGAAACGTTTTATAATAGTATGTATGCTGTTCAACAACATCTAGGGATTAATGCGGGTTTAGTTAAAATGGCTTGTGATGGTATTAACAACGTTAAATCTGGTATTTCAAAAGTTGATAATTGTCGGTATAAATTTTCATACATTCAAAAAGAAGATCTATCTGAAAATTTTAAGAAATCTGCTAACAAACGACCAAAGAAAAAGTAGTTATTATAAAACCATAAGAAATCTGCTAACAAACGACCAAAGAAAAAACCATATTTTTACATCATTGATTTTCTAATTAATAATGTAATTCGGGGAGGTTTTCATTTTTTTTATTGTGTTAAAACCGTTTTATCGAAATATATACCAAGCTAGCCCAGCAGCTCCGACTGTTATTGCCGCTAAATTAGTATCATGTTTTTTTGATGTTGGTTTTACATCTGGTTTATCATTCTGATGTGGTAATTTAACCTTACTCATGTTATTATGTTTTATACCTACCGATTTTGCATCATTATTAACATTATTAACACCGAACCGCATATCTGCAGAAGCTCTTACCAATTTATTATTGTATCCAAGAACTGAATTATTATTGATAACAAGACTAGATGGTAGTAACCAACAGCCTACAGCAATAGCCATATCTAGTTTTTGTTTTGATTGTTGAAATAGCTAGTTGATATCTTTGTATACTTTTTAGAAGAAATGTCTGTCTCAACAATAGATGATTCAAATAGTTGTAAGAATACTGTTTGCGTCTCTTGTGCAGAACCAGAATTGCCAATAATGCTTGATCGTGTTTGTACTTGAGCTCCCAGAATACAACACACAAACGCCTCAATCGATTGATTTAATCGTGAGAGTCCGGCTCTGGTTAAACCCTTTGATTCATTTAGTAAAAAAATACTTATACTGATTATTTTCTAGAGGAGAGATATGATCAAGAGTATATCCACCATAAGCTCCACTCTCATCCTTAAATTTGAAAACACCATCTGGCCATTTATTTGTGTACTTACCACCCATTTTTTCATTATAAGCATCTGTAACATCATCTACCTCATCAAATATGTTCTTATAAATCCGTCCTAAACCACCATTCTCATCCTCTGTAAATCTAAATTCGCTATTTTTAGATATATTAAATTCACGACAAGCTTTGTCATAACCAGCCTTATTATATTTATTATCAACATATCAAACTTATGTTATACAAAAGGTCATTGTTTCACATATGCAGATGAGGCGAGTCTTGTTTAGGCGAAAAACAGCATAATTTTGATACATTTTTGCTTTTTACTGCATTGTTAAAATACAAATCAAAAACCTACCAACGGAATATAAAAGATGAATATGTAAGGAATGAATAAGCTGGCAATTCAAGCAAAAATAAATAGATTTGAAGGTGGCATTTTCCGTTTCTTCAAAGTCGATAGAACTGAAATTTCTGAAGAGATATAGGAGAGCGTAACATACGCTACGCACTAAAACCCTCAGAAATCCTTGGGAATTGTGTCAATCAAAAACCTACCAACGGAATATAAAAGACGAATATGTAAGGAATGAATAAGCTGGCAATTCAAGCAAAAATAAATAGATTTGAAGGTGGCATTTTCCGTTTCTTCAAAGTCGATAGAACTGAAATTTCTGATGATAGGAGAGCGTGACATACGCTACGCACTGAAAACCCTCAGAAACCCTTGGGAATTGTGTCAATCAAAAACCTACTACCGCCAGATTCTAATGCTCTGTAATTGTACGCGCATTTTGATATAAAATACATGTATATTAAACTTAATTAAGCGGTGGCAAAATGAAATCTAAAACTCTTTGTTTGGTAATTGTGAACATCATATTGGTGCTCTGTATCGCGGTCTGTATGTAGAAGCTACATAGGCCGGCGAATTCGCAAATAAATTATGGCTCGGAAAGGACGTTTTTTGAAGGCAATTTCCAATATTTACACGCACGAGATCAATAAGTTAGTTCGAATTTGTGATATATTTTCCCTTTGAGGAAAACATATGCAGCTTTTCCATCCTCTCTTATATTTTAGCTACCTGATTTACACATTGTCAAAGGAAAAATATGAATTCAGAAATGATAAACCAGTCACGTACGAATATCTGCTTTATTTAGCGGTCATAGTGAACAAAACATTCAATTGCTGGATCAATCGGGCCTCACGTGCATTAGTAAACAAAGCATTAACAAAAAACGTTGTCCGCGTGATACTGGATCCCAACAGGAGCAAATGTTCAATGATGCAGGACATAAGTTTGATATGATATTCGTAAAGTATTGATCTCCAGTTAGTGGAATATTCATTTGTGCCAATATCCTTCTGGATGTGAAGAGGATATGAAAATTTGAGCAATGAATTTATCATAGGAGTATATTTTGTTAGCATATCAATTCCAACACCACAACCAGAACTTGCACACCAGACTGAAAATGCCAGTTGTTGTGGATAATAAGTCATATCGGGACCTCCCAACCATTTATACGCCTCTTTTTTTAGTAACATGTTTTAGCACAAGATCAGTAAATATGTTTCGTGGTTTTTATATTAAATTTCTGACTAGGTTTGACATAGATATCAATCTCTACTGGATCAAAATTTGGAGGTTTTTTATCAAAAGGGGGTGCATATAACAGGGTATAATATTTCCATCATTTTTAATTCTTTTGGAAACCTACTACTAAGGAAAGGAATCTGACGTGTTTGGATGTTATCAATTCGTTTACCCAATGCATTAGTTAATGCACGTTCCACAATGTTATCATCATAGTGATGTACAGGACCACCAATATCCTTTTTGAAAACATCATATGCCACACCACCCCAATCGAAATTAATACCACCCCTATAGGCATGAAATTTATTATCTACAGAGTGTGGATAATATTTTTTTTAATTCAATATCTTCTTTTGTTACCATATAATATATATATGTTATTATTGATTTATATTTAATTGGTGCTCTCATAAATTCCTTAAAAATATTAAGTGAAATTTCGGTTAAACAAATTAATAAGACTATTTTTATGAATCTGTTTTTAGAATTTTTTCTAATGCTTTCAATCGTTTTTCAAGATCATCAGACATTGTATATTATAAGTTTTTTTATCCTTTTAAACATCTATCATATCGCAACTTGTATATATACCCTCCGTAAGGTGTTGTATCAAAGGATAAAGTTATTTCTTTGGATTTATAAGCTGCTCTACAATCTCCTTTCTCAGTTCCTCCCTCATCTTTTGAACATCTGGAACATCGTTTTTTTTTAAAAAATCCTTATTCCGTTTCACCCTAATACTACTCTTTAGTTTTTCATATTTATGTAACTCAGTCATAATGTGTTCAAATTCTTTCTCATCAATCTTGTTATCACTCAAGGCTTTTGATACAAGATCACTTATACTATCTTCTTTTGATTTTGCAATCTGAATAGTATTTTCATGTTTTGCTACCTTTTTAGTAAGTTTTTTTCGTGAAAACTGTACAACTAGCTGATATTAAACCTAACAACCCACCAACAGCTGATAAAGGAACACCAACAATTATACCAGGTCCTGTTAAACTAGTAGTTACACCAGAACCGGTTAAAAAGACAGACAAGACTCCTGTTGCAACTGCAGTTTTATGAAATATTCCTCGTATCTTAGCATATTTTTTTCCTAACATTTTCATAATGTTTTACCTCTGTTCCTAGTTGTGATAGTACCATATTTACTTTGTGTAGCCTGAAATTCTCACCAGATTTTGGAATCTCAGGATAAATCGCATCATAATCAACCATATATATATAATATTATCTTTTTATTTTTTTACATGATTTCAATTACCATTCGCATAGGGTAAATTCCAGTGTTAATGCTTTGGTTGCTAGAATCTGCGACCCAAATCCTAATACTATTAATATAATCATCATTTTTAATAGGTGTGCTCAATGGATTATTATAGGATATCTTTTCTCCAGCCTTGTTTAATTCAACACATGCTAATATTTGGGAATAATTATTATTTAATATAACTTGTGTAGAATCAATAAGATCACAATAAATACAGACATCTTGAGTAGGTTGACTAATATTGATGTTATAATTGGTATTTGCTCCAAGACTTATTGTAATGTTTAATAATTTTGATAAACTTACATTTAATTCAACCTCTACTGTCGGGGTGATATTATATTTTTTATCTACAATTGTGATTGAAACTTTTTTCTCACCAAGTGAAACCGCTTTATCAACAACATTTTAAAAACTAAAATTAGCGTAGTTTCCTTTCGGAATCCGTATCAAAACATTCCCATCTCCATCTGAAATAGTTCCTTCACTTGGAAGATTATACAAATGATTATGAAAACTACAACTTACAAGTGATATATGTGTGCTATTTTTAATAGGATTTTTAAACCACAAGGTTTCATCTGCTTTTGTTTTTTCAATATACAATATTACCATTTATACTATATAATCATCTTTTCTTTTTATATCTTTCAACAAAATACAAAACAACAGCAACTATCAATAACCAAGCGTTTTTAGCTAGGAAACCAATAACCTTACCCGCGGTTCTGAAAATAAAAGAAGCTATTGCACCAACCATACCAGGTAGTATCTGAGCTAATTTTTTTACCTATTGCTTTCAAACCCTTTCCAACACCACTGGCAACCGAAGATAATCCGCTTTTTAGACTAGAAATAATAACACCAATAATAATACCAACTGCAGATACAACAGAAAAAACAGTAAAACCATACTTTTTAAAAACAGCTTTTATACGATCTCTCAGAGACATTCGCTCTTCTATAACATCATTTTGTTCTTCTAATTGTTCTATCCCATTTCTAGTTTCTTCAATCTCTTCACGGAGTGTATCCAATCTTTCTCCAACACCTTGGGGTATATTATACAATTCTTCTTCTAATGTTTGTAATTTTCCTCGACGTGAAAAAATAGTTCTTTCATTATTCTCAATAACTTTTTCAGCAGAATCTCCAAGATAGTTTATAAAATAACATGTATATAACGCGCGCTCTGATTGGCTAGAAGCTCCCAAAAACCGTGTTTGTAAAAGTGAATATAAACATGGTTTCCGTGACCTTGAGAGACCTTGAAGCGATGCAGTGGATTCAATTCGACAAATATATATTTTTCTGTTGTCAAACATGTTTTATTTACTAAACAAAAGCCAAAGAATTACAGCATTTCTTATTTTCTCAAGTTCAACTTCTATCTAAATGTGATTTTGTTGTTTTGAAGTCGAACATGTGCATTGATTAACACACGAAACGACGAGTGACAGATGAGTCGTCCTATTTTGAACATTGACTGATAACGAAGAAAACTAAATGTAACTCACATACTAACCGTTCTTTGAGTTCTATAGCTACAATATTTTACCAAGTGTACGACTGAAAATACCAAGCAACGATAGCCGTATTACTCTATTTAAAAGTTACTCACAAAGCAGAGCAATTCTAGATTCTTGTAGCTAAATTCAAAATCAAATATTGACTATATAAGCTTAGCTTAATTTCAGTAAAATGTGTCATAGAGAAAAAATATCGTCGTGTGTCTCAAAAAACATCTATCGTTTATACATTCTTGTTGAGAAAAACCTGAATGAAAAGGTTCAAAAGTACGACAAAAAACTGTAGAGTTGGCTACCTGACTTCGTGCTCCATTCATCAAGTTGTAAAATATTTCAGAAAGTTTGACGACGTCTTCATTGAATCAGCTCAGCTTTTCTCACTTTTCTTCGTCTTTCGTGTTCACAGGGTACACAAACTAACAAAGGAAGCATTCTTCTGTAATTTTCTGACAGAAAATAGCATTCTTCAAAACGATTTTCCTGTCAAAACAAAGCTTTTTAAACGGCGAAACGGCACAGATAAGTTGTCGAATCGCTTTGCCATTTTGATTTCTTTCGCAAGATTTGATTGGATGGTGAGCCATTTCTGATGTTTTCAGGAGAATTGCACATTTGATCAATGAAAACTTGCGTAAAGAAACCGTGTAGTTATTTTATAAAAACAATACAACACATTTTCCGTGTTTATATTCACTTTTACAAACACTTGGGAAACTTTTCTCGTGTTCTCCCAACATCCCGTGTGTTTGTAAAAGTGAATATAAACACGGAAAATGTGTTTGTATTGCTTAATTACAATTGTTTTAGGTAACTTACCATTTAATTCACCCTCAGCATTAAACAGAACATGGGGTTTGCTGCCCAGTCTATTAAATCTTACTATCACTCTATCATATTCATCAATTGTAGTGACGAATGAAGAGTTTTTAGGATTTACATTAGGATACTTGGTTTTTGATTCTATCCCAAGCTTCTTCAACTCTTTCTTCACGAGGTTTAACAAGGTCTACCATTTCTATGTCTTCTCTTACCCTTCCTTCCCAATCTTCGTTGCTTTCATCTGAGTTCTTAAATAATTTATATCCACGTTCTTTTGATATACCCCTTCTACTAAACCGTTCTTTAGTTCTTTCCCACCAAGTTTGTCTAGTTTCTTTTTGTTGTGGTAATAATTCCTGTATATCATCATCTGTGATAGGGTCGTTTATATCTACAGATTCAAGTGGGTCAAGATCTAAACCATCGACTTCCATATACTATATATTAATAATTAGTTTTTTATATAAATTTCGATGCTAAATAACCAGCAGTCAGCATCCCACCACCAACATACGCCATCTCATATGTTTTTTGTTGTTTACTACTTTTGTAATAATCACTAAATTCAGGTTTTTGGTTAGGATGTGCCTTATTATATTGTGTAAAAGCATAGTCAGTATCCTCTAAATTACTATCAGCCAGCTTTTTGTTAACATATTGTGTTGTCAACCAATCTTGATACTGTTGTCGTTTCTTTTCATAACTACCCATAGCAATTTGATATTTTTCAAGAGCTTTATCATGACGAATTTTCTCTTCATCAACATGTTTACCATCAGAACTTAGATATTTAGCTAAATACATTGAACCGGTGAAGGCACTAGCGTTCAAAGCAGCACCTGCGATCATCATTATGACAGCGCTAGCCATTTATATATAATAATATAACATTTTTCTTTTTATACCGATTTTGGTAGGATTTTTTGATCTTCAAGATATTGCTTCACATACATACTCCCAGATAGTACTAGCACCCATTTTCCATAATTTGTTAGACTACTACTAGGGTCGTTGATGAATGATTCTTTCATAGCCTTTTTTCCGACATAACCAATTACTGCAGCGATTCCAACAACTACTGCTGCATCCGTTACTGATTTAATCAATTTGTTTTCCATTTTATATATTCTTAATAAAGATTTTATTTTTTATATAGTTTTCATTCCATACCTACAGTATGTTGTTCTAATTGTGAACAGTTCTAATTGTGAACACTTTTCAGTAAAGTGCGGTTTTCATACCGTAAAGTTAAGATCGACAAAAAAAAATTTACCCGAGCAAATGTTGATTTATTTTCAATCATTCAGTGCTATTTTGGACTTTCTGACAGTTATTCCGCTCAAAATTTCAACTTTGACGGCAAGGTAAGCAGACGACTATTGTTTACTAATTCGAATTTTAAGCGCGCCTTTAAGATTCTCAGTGGCAAAGTTCGCATATTTTCTTTCTAAAAAACGCAAAGTTTTGAGTTTGTTTTTATATGAGCTAAAAGGTAAATAATAACACTTTTCTTTACAGAACAATATTTAGAAAAGTGTTGAAAATGAACGAGCAGCATCGGAATGAAAAATTGTGCGTGTTTTTGCGATGTGCTTCTAATTGTAAACACGCATATGCTCACGCATAACTTGGCACTTCATAACATATGTAGTTCTTAAGATATAGAGTGAAATTGCCGCTAATGTACCTACACTGGTACAATAGCAAATATTGAGAAGGAAATATGTATAAGAAGTCCGCGTTTGTGATACAAATTTGCGCCATTGCGTTGTTAGCAATTACACGAACGTGATGAACGGCATGCATCAATGAACATGCAAACACGTCAGTAATTTAGTGTTGCTGTCTGACTTAACTTCGTTTTAACATTTTTCTAGCATTCGTATCGAAATAACACGAACATAAATATTGTTTTAAGACAACTTGGAACTTGTACATCGAATTGCAAGGCTAGAAATCGATAATAATACACAGTATTAAGCCATTAAAAAGCAAGCCAAAAGTGTTCACAATTACAAACAACTGTTCACCATTAGAACCACCAACGGACATGATATAATAAAATATATTTAGAAAAGTTCAATAATAAATACAACGAAACTTAATCACATTTTAGCTGAAGTGTAGAGCTAATTCATAGTAAAGGTTCAGGATAATCGTACCATATGTTGACGAGAAATAACATGAAGTGCAAAAAGTGTTCACAATTAGAACAACATACTGTATTCTTAGTATTGTTTCAGGTGTGATGTCTTCTAAGGTTTTTACAGGTGTATCTACTTTTTTATTCTTTCTCAATCTAAAATATAAGTCGACCCCTGTTAAGGGGGGTCGGTACTATCTTTTGATGCTCGTTGCTAGGGAAAGTGAAATTGCCATAAGTCAATGCATGTTTGGTTTACATCCATGAAATTTGGAACATAGTCATTCAGTGTAAGTGGGAATGTAATGATGACGTCACCGGGCCACGCCCATTGTCACGTGACCCAAAGCAGAAAAAAACACGTTTTTCAAAGGCGTTTCGATTTTTTTTCAAAAAATTATTGTTATCAGTATATGTTTTTAGAACGTTTCCAAAATATTCACGCATGCGCTTTTTGAATTTCGGAAAAACAAGAAAAATGACGCTAAAATTCGTGTTTACAAACACGTATTTGCTTGTAACTTTCTTAGTTTTTAAAATATAACAAATCCCATGCGCTAAGTTTTAGATAATTCACGTTTATTTATTGAAATATCGAAAAACCGCATATAAACTTTTTTTCCGACGAGAAAAACTTCATTTTGTAGACCGGAAGTAATTTGTTCTCATTCAAGCAGCCAGGTCACTTAGCCTCCGCCATCTTTAAAATTACCCAGAATGCATTGTAACAAGCAGACTCAAACTCGACAAAAGTGGTGAGTCGCTGTCTTTATATCTTGCAAAAGTGGCTCAAATATTCCTTGAAAGGCGTAGTTTTAAGGTGCTTCTACCCAGACACTGAAGTACAGGAGACTGCTGAATGTTTCTCCAACGCCAAACTTTGGAAATGATGGTTCAGTACACGTACGTACACAGGATTTCGCCGTTTGTGTTTTGACTTCAGTGGAGTTGGGACAACGATTCTTCGCTAATTCTTTTGCTCTTTGTTTTTCTTTCGTTAGCGAGTCATCTTCCTCTTTCTTTTGAAAACATATCAAAAAATGCCTCATACAAAAGTGTCGTTAGCTCAACCAGCTTCTATTTCCTTATTTGGACATTTGCACTTACCATATTTGGAATCCCTGTAAATATTTTTCGCTTAAAAGTACGATTTTCATCGAAAAAAATCCATCCAAACTTACAGGAATTCGATCAAATGAATGTCAAACTGATCAGCCATTTTGTTTCACGGCCATAGGGGCCTGGAAAAGCGAAACAGGGTGACCAACCAACTCGTGCCCAGTCCCCTAAGGGTAAACGACACCGATTTTTTTGATATGTTAAGTCATGTTGTGTTGAACCATTTTCTCTTGGTTGAACTAACTTACATGTAGCTTAGATTATTTAATACTGACGAGTCTAAAATACTGAAAATCTCGAGTTTACATTTTTGAAAAGCTCCTGTAAAAGTATACTTAGTGAATACAATTAATAAAAACCTATATTACTAAATTATTGTATCGTGTATTTTCCTGAATGAAGCAAAAGTAAAACAAAACAAAACAATTTTAGCGTATGAGTTCGGAAAGAAAATATCACTTCCGGTCTCGCGACATAGCAACCGGGTTACCTGGCAACGAGATAGTACCGACCCCCCTTAAGATGATTCCGGCTAATGAAAGAGCAGTTGTTAGTGATATTTCTGGGATCCATTTGGAAGTTTCTTCAACATTGTCATCGATTGTTTCACCATTTTTCACGATTCTTTTCTATTTCAAGAGCTTTCTTAGCTTTCTTATGGTATTCGGCTAGTCTTTTACCAGCAGCAACCTTCTTAGGATCTTTTTGTTTTATAATTGGATTTTGTGGTTCTTTGGTAATTATATCATTTAATTCTTCAGACATTTTTAATATACTATTCTATAAGAATAATATTTTAAGCATCTTTCAAGAGTCTGCTCAACAGATTCCAACAGATGCTCAACAGATGCTCAAGAGATTCTATGAAAATATTTATTATGGTTTTTTAATGTGTTCCTTGTTATAAATCTTCTACTACAATATTTACATTTCAATCTAATATCAGTACAATAAGTGTTTAGTTCTTTTATAATAAGATCATAATCGTTAGACACTATACATTTGAAACCATTTTCCTCATATTTTTCTAACAAGTTTTTCTGTTCTATAGAAAGAACACCATTAGAATTAGGTGTTTTAAACTCGATACAAAGACCACAATATTTTTTATGGTAGTTATTAATAATTAAATCTGGTTGACCCTTCATATAACCTTTTTTATATGATTGAATTCTTTTATAACTAGAATCCTGATTTTCACCTAATCCTGCTATCATAAGCAGGGTGGGATAGAATCGTCTAATATATTGAACCACTTTTGTGTGTAGATCATATTCATCTTGTATCTTGAATGCCAACGTTTTGGGGTTGTTAAACATTCTATAATATCCATATTTTCTTATGGATGGTAATACCGTAGAGAATACCCAATCTTGAAACTTTTTTGCAGCCTCCATCTTTGAACTGAATATAAGAGAATATAATCCCGGTTCTGTAATAAACACTGTATGTGGGTGAATATCTTCAGATAGCATCGTTTTGGTGCTATCTACAGATAGTCCCGTTTTGGGACTATCTATATCTACCCATTCTGACTTATAATTATCCTCAACATGATCGAGCACTGCTTTCCTAGGACGTGTATATCCTAACGATCTTGCAATATCGTTTCCTTTGAACCAAATTTTTTGTTTGTTATCAATATATGTTAAAATAGATAAATTCAGTTCTATATTTTTATAGGATTTAATAAGTGTATACATATTATAATATTCTAAAGTGTGATATCTTTAAGCAAAAAATCAAACTTTAGATTTTAAAATGAGGGTGCCTGACCTGACCCGGTGTTTTACCGGGGTAGGTCTGTGGTGCTTATAAATCTATTCAGATAGCACCGTTTTGATGCTATCTGTAGAGAGGAACGTTTCGTTCCTCTTCATCAATAAACGGATTAAACAGACACATCAAGATTCTCATCAACAGCTTGTTTAATCTGTTCCTCTAAATTATTACTAATCTTAACATGTTTTGCTAGTTGAACTAAACAGCTTGATAGAGCTACCATTCTACCACCTTTTAAAACAATATAACCTGCTATATTATTCAGTTCTTGTTTCAGCATCTCATTGTTTTGTAAGTCATTACACAAACTCTTTGTTATCATCAATAGGGACTATATAAGAAAGAATTCCAACAGAGGCCTCTATAGCTGTATCGACTAGCGTATTTGTGACTTTGTTTCCTAGAATAATTTGATATCGGTTATAATATTTCTCAATATCCTTTGCTGATAATTTCTTAACATCACCTAGGGACATTTTAATTCCAGTATATTGGTCAATAGTACCAAGTACTGCCAGAATTGATAGTTGTTCTCTCTTTTCTTCTACATCTGAATTAATAGTTTTATTTATTAGCGGTTTTTTCTTTGGTTTCTTTTCTACTATTTCTTCTTCATCCAGTTTATCATCTGTATATTGATCAAGAATCGATGTCATGCTTTATAATAATATATATACATTTTTTTTTTAATGTTAATACTCGGAATTTCAATGTATGATTGATATGGATGTCTTAAACAAAAACACATTCTTGAGTATTTTTCTGATTTTAGTGTTTTAATAAAAGACTTCCGCTCTTCAAACCCTATATTCCCTCCATATTCCTCAAACAGAGTTTTTTCACACAACAGATTAGGATTATAAAATGAAATAATACACCCAACATTTTCTCGAAACGGTTTAGCTATACTTGATAATTGTTGAGTTAATACCCATAGGGATAACCCTTCATGCCTCCCACTGAATGCTAATTTAATAAACTTGTTTGATCTTTGTTTGAGATCCTTTGAAAATGCGCAATCGTCTAATATTATTAATGTGTTCGTGCCAGAGAATACTGTTTGGCAACATGAAAGTAAATCATTTATCTCATCCACATCATCTGATTCTGGTGATAGAACAATAAACCTATTGTCATTCTGAGCAAACCCGTTATACGTTTTATTTTTGAAATAGGTTGGACATATTAGAACTATATATTCAAAAACATTTCTATATACCCCTCTTAGTATATCAACTAAATATTTTGTCTTTCCACAATTCGTTGGTCCTGTTATAATACAGTGAAATGGTGTCTTACCTTTCAATTCTTCCATATATATATTAGTAAATAATACTTTAATACAGAATCGATTTCAAATTGCTATCTTGAATTTCCATCAAAGCATCGGCAATGACAAACATATAACAATTGATGGTTCCTGATCCGCCGGTTTTTCTCTTCATCTCCAGTTTAACACCGTCTTTTGTGCTATTCAAAACCAAACCATTACCATGAATACCATTATCCGAATTCCAAAAATCAGTAGGGTAACATACCTTTACCAGAATAATTTATTTGGCATTCCGTCAACGTTGTGATATTGAACTTTGTGTGATACTAGGACATACAAAATTTTCACTTATCTCTAATACCTACAGACCGTGTTTCACACTGGGACTTTTCGATCTAGAAACAAGACGTTAAACGGTTTACATAGCAATTAAATAGTTAGAGTAAAGCGTTCACACACGCCCCGATAGTAATTACCGAGCTGAGCGGTCACATGCTGTCGTTACTCCTATCCTTGTACGGGAATTCAATCGCGCGCCAAGTTGAAAAAAATGGCTGAAGGGACCGTAGCGAAAGCCAAATACTTGAAGCTAAACGATATTATTATTCGCCATGAATTACTCGCTAGAATCTTCAACAAGAGACAAGAAGAACTCGGTACCATTAGCGCCAAAATTCCACACGCTTCTAATTAATTTAATTAACTCCAGAACTCATTTGATTGGTTGCTTTTGGTGTGGTACGGCNCTCGGTACCATTAGCGCCAAATTCACACGCTTAATTAATTCAATTAACTCCAGAACTCATTTGATTGGTTGCTTTTGTTGTGGTACGGCTACAACCCTAGTTCGGAACTGGGGTCGAAACGTCTAAGTAAACATTGGCTTTTTCTTTGAAGTTTAGCTCTTTGCCGGCAATAGTTCGTGGTTTTCAAGTTCGTGTGTGAACGCTTAAGCAAACATGACCGGCTTAAATCGAGAAGAAAGTCCCAGTGTGAACACAGCCTGTATGATATTTTGAAATAAATTAATGATCACTTGATTCTATCTACTTACCAAACCCTAACCTAAATTTGTCATTATTAATTACCTGTATTTGTTTGGTATCTTTCTGCTCTCTTTTGAGTTCCACGCATTAGTACTAGTATAAACACACTACAAAGAAACATGGCTGTAGCGATGAGTAGAAACCTTCTTTTCCTTTTGCCAACTCCAAACCAACCGAGTCTCCTTCGTAGAGACAGGAATCTTCCCATGTTATTGCTTCATGTAAGTGCTGTTGTAAGGCAGATATCATGGAATGAAGGAGACAACGAAGTGATACGACGACTGACTGACGTGTCGTGAGACACGCGGATTGCGTGATGAAAAAGGAAACGCGGTAATGTGGAGTCGCGAGACAGACTTTATTTAGTCTCAGGTTTCGTCGAGACCACGGTATAATATTTAACATGTGTGAACAAGAGACCATAATACTATCTTAGTATTATGGTCTCTTGGTGTGAATAATGAACTGAATGAATGATCGAGTAAATAGAGTGCAAACTGAGGGGAAAGGATTGGGGAGAGGAGGAGGAGGAGGAAAATTTGCATTCCTGTACCGAATAGCCTGCGTCACATCCGGAATTTTCTCTCGTATACGGACTATACGAGAGAAAAGTCCGGATGTGACGCAGGCTAGTACCGAACTATCCGCGTGAAATATCCGCGAGTATCATCTGTCAAACCATCAAATAGTATACATGTATACTGGTATACGTACGATAGGAAGGAAGTGCATTAGATATATAAAACATGTAAATTGAATGTATTTTTTTCTGATTTTTTTCTTTCAAATTTTTTTTTTGATGGGCTTCCTGTGGTACAGTTCCCTGTGCCATACTACGTTTACGTTTTCCATATAAATGACGTCATTTCCGGTCTCGCGAGGAATTTTCATAAGCTGTTTTGCACCTTCATAGTACATTTGAGGGGGGGGGGGGGGGCAGTTTTAACAACTGATTGATATTAAGCAATACTGTATTGAACCGTAAATACTAAACGCAGGCGATTCTGGTGCGTATACCACAGGGAGCCCAATATTATATCCCAGAGACCAAGAATGAATGTAAAGACGCACGGTGCAACATTGCGCGCAGTATTGCAATCGCACGATATCAGCGCGGAATACTGCAGAAGATCGTATTGTATTTCAACAATTGCAAAGATGGATATGCACGCTGCAATCATATTGCCAGCAAGATTTCGTATACAAGCATCAAGAGTTCCAGACTTCCGGTACGCGCGCAATGCATTGTGAGATTATTACAGAGGAAAAGTGAGCACCAAGTGAGCAAAAAACATAGCTTGGGCTCCCTGTGTCTAGAATTGGTGCTCACTTTTCCTTTGTAATAATCTCATAATGCATTGCGCGCGTACCGAAAGTCTGGAACTCTTGATCAGATGCTTGTATTGCAATATGGTTATGGTATACTGTGTGTCGATGGCACCTTTAGGTGCATAGGGTACGCGTATTCAAGCATCTCACGAAATATCAATCAGTATATCAATATATCGGGTGCATTATGCGTAATTAAATAATCGAAAATTCCCCTGGGTTAACGCCAGTAAAGTTGGTAGAAATATTTAGTGTGATGTTTATTTTAGTCTTACGTTTGTTATTTGTAAATTTTGCTTCATTTAATAAGTTAGG
This sequence comes from Actinostola sp. cb2023, assembly GCA_033675265.1. Classification (NCBI taxonomy): domain Eukaryota; kingdom Metazoa; phylum Cnidaria; class Anthozoa; order Actiniaria; family Actinostolidae; genus Actinostola; species Actinostola sp. cb2023. Next base: position 76,724 of record JAUJYZ010000802.1, read on the forward strand.
AAACTCAAAATAGTATTATTTAATTACCCATAATGCACCAGATATATTGTGGCGGCCAGAATTTTTGCAAATGACTGTATTTCCCATTCAATCACTCTATTGCTCCTTCTAGAGACCGTTCTAAAATACATATTATATATAGACAGTACAAAGCACTTTACAACTAATACAAAATAATCCTAAACTAAATTAAACTAAAATAGTCCACAGCCACAATCGATCTTCTATTCCGTGCGCAGACTTTTTAGCAAGACTTCAAGTTGCAAACACCTGAAATACACGAGGGAACATTTATTAGGAGACCTGAAAGAGAACCATGATATACATGTATACTATAGCAGTAGAACTTACCATTCATCAGGCTAAACATTTCAATGTTCCAACTCTTTGAAAGTGTGTTTCCAGATTTTATACTTTCACGTAACAAATACTTTCACGTAATACTGATTTTATGTCATATTTGAACATGCACTTAGCCGCTTATGTAGTTGCGCGGTCCCAGTGTTGAGTTTCAAGGATGGCACATTCTTTGAAAGACTTGAAAAGGGTCGACTTGCAAAAATGTCTTGCCCGCTCTCGTCGCTCGGTGATGAAGCGTGGTTGACTTGAGGATGATTAATGAAAAGGGTTGCAAACACCTGAAACGACAAAAAATACTTGTTAGTATTAAGGCCTTGTTACACGGTGAAACTTTTTCGTGAAACTGTTTCGTGAAACGGTGCGAGACAGGTTTCACAAAGAGTTTCACCGTGTAACATGGTCGTTTTCAGGAAACTTTTTCGGATTTGCGTTGCGAGACAGTTTCATGAAAAGTAGAACGAATTCGTGAAACTCGAAGCAAAGACGTTTCAACAAGGCCTTTTTCGTGAAACTTTTTCGTGAAACAGTGCGAGACACTTAAGTATGTTAAGGCTTGGGTGAGCTGCTATTATGGAACAAAACTTTGATTTTTTTGTTGTATTCCTAAAACGTGTCAAAATGACTTGAAATTTGGACCATCAATAGAATTTGGGTAGATAAAGAGCCTTAACTCAAAACATTTCCATTAGGGGTGGTCACGTGACCAGTTAGAGAGATAAAAACAATACACAATTATTTTAAGCCGTTGGTGGCGAGTTCAAGTGATAAATTCTAGCTAGTACCTTAAAGCTATTTCGTTGTAAGTGCTTTATAGATTGTCGTTCGGAATGGGCGACTTTCATTTCTTTTTAAGGAGATATGGGGTAAAACAGATCACGTGACCAGATAATCAAAATCATTTTTATTCAAATTTTTCTTTAAAAACAAACAAGAGCCACCCATGCCACACAGAACGACAATCTATAAAGCACTGGGAGAGAAATATATTTAAGGTATTTGTTAGAATTTCCTACTTGAACTCGCCACCAACGAGCTATTTTTCTGTTTTCCAATGTAATGACGTCATAGGTCACGTGATCATAAAAAACTTTGCACTAAAAAGTTAAGGACCCGAAATCCAATGTATGCACTAGTTTTCGTTTAAACGTTTGCTGAAACTCGTTGTGAAATTCTGTTCACCAGCCTCCCTCGATATAATTATTTCTAGTGCCATGCGCTTTATCGAAACCGGTCAGGCGCGCGAAAATTTAAAACATGGCGCGAGACGATAGAAGAAAACGTGCTCTTGCCGTTTTAATGATAGTAGAGGCCATGGAGGATGACGAAACTGAACCAGTTGTACAACAGTGAAAGCGTATTAACTGGGGACGATCGTGGATAGGAAGGAGAGCGACGAGGGGAGTTTATCATCAACTGATAAAAGAGTTAGAGCTCGAAGATGAAGTAGCCTACAGAGATTTCTTTCGTATGAATGGACAGAAATTCAGGTTTATTGTGGACAATGTAGGAGAATCTCTTTTTTTTCTTTTTCGCCTATTTCTCTCTCGAGCTCTCTTGATCCAGCTTCGGAAAGCTCGTCTTCTTCGCTGTCGATATTGCTACTCTCTTCCATGTCGTCCGCCATTTTCAATTTGACTATCGTACACAGACCGCTGAGCGCCCTGAGTTAATTTATGGACTTTCCAACATTGCCGGGTTTCATATCGTGAGAGACTGGGTACGAACCCTAAATATTGTGATAATCAACACAAGACCCACATAGCCAGACTAGAGCACATCGAGTTAAGCAAAAACCCAAAGTTTGGTGTTAATCGGGTCAATATTGAACGACTTATGGCCATTCAAAAATGATAGAATTTACAAAGAAATGTATGGAGCAGCGGACAGTTATCCGGCAATCCGGAAACTTTTTTGCTTCGAGTTTCACGAAAAAGTAGAACGAAGTTCTACTTTTCATGAAACTCTCTCGCAACGCAAATTAGAAAACGTTTTCTGAAAACGACCATGTTACACGGTGAAACTCTTGGTGAAACCTGTCTCGCACTGTTTCACGAAACAGTTTCACGAAAAAGTTTCACCGTGTAACAAGGCCTTTAAACCAGCTATTGCACCGTGTAACACACCTCGTGAAACTTGTTTCAGCTAACATGTTACACGGTGAAACTGTCTCGCACCGTTTCACGAAAAAGTTTCACGAAAAAGTTTCACCGTGTAACAAGGCCTTTAGAGCTGGGCGTTTAAACGCAAAGACTGTAAGAAAGATCGAAGTTCTGAAAAATAAAATACATTAGCAAAACGTTGGAATCATCTGAAAAGAGAAAATTAAAGAGACTTTGTTAGTAGACCTGAAAAATAAAATTACATTAGCATAACGTTGAAATCATCTGAAAAGAGAAAATTAAAGAGACTTTGTTAGTAGACCTGAAAAATAAAATTACATTAGCATAACGTTGAAATCATCTGAAAAGAGAAAAGAGACTTTGTTAGTTCAGTTGACTGCGAGAGAGAGAGAACCCTAGCACTAGGGTCAACTCTATTGTTTGCATATTCCCTGTGGATGATAAAACAATAGATTAATTGTCCCTACTGCTAGGGTTATCTCTCTCTCATGTGAACGGGGCCTGAGAAGAGAAAATATATGTTAGTGTGGCCTGGAAGAAAATATGTTTCAAGGGTACAGTTTTCCGACGTGTAACACAAAGTGAAACCCATTGTCCTTGCATTCGGATCAAACAGTTCACGGAACAGTCACTCGAAGCAAGCCGGAAGTACAAGAAAATTATAGTATATTATATATCTATATCTATGGTACACACACATTCACGCACTTTGCCGGATACAACATTCCCATTTACACTAGTTATTTTGGAACGGTTTGGGTAAAATAGGTACGCGTACCACTTTTACCGTAGCCGTA
>JAUJYZ010000802.1:85000-236706 GCA_033675265.1 Actinostola sp. cb2023
AAAAGAAGGAAGAAATTAGAAGAAAGAAAGAAAGAAAGTGAATAAGAGACAGGACAAGTAAATTATTAAGGTCAAACTGAAGAAACTGATATTAAGGAAACAAGAAATAAGTAAATTATTATTCAATAATCCTCACAGGAAGTCAGGGACGTGTTCCAGTAGAGATTTCCAGTCGAAGGCTGCCACCAGATCTTTATAATACTGTGGTTCACGCACATCGTATCCAGGCTTGTAAGACCGTGCCTTGACCACAGTGTTGGGAAAGGCCGCTGTAAAGAAGAGTTTTAAAGTTGGTTACAGCATGGATAATAAGTGATTTAGACATCTACCTATCTCTATCTAACAACAACAACAACAAAAGCAACAAAAGCAACAATAACATGCAAGAACAACAACAACAAAATAAATTGACAAAATAAACAACAATCAATGATTCAAACGAGATTAATTTTAAAATGAAAGCAACTCGTCGACAGGTAAATCGTGACCCGTGCATCGCCATGGTAACCTTGTACACGTGATACTTACATAGTTGGCCAACAAGGACCATAAAGCAAATAGCTAGCACAGCTCCTTTCATTTTTGCACTCTTCAGATCCAGCTGTAAATCATATTGTATATTTAGTGAGTACATATTTTAAAATAACTTCCTGTAGACTAATAATAATAATGTTTATTGGTACTTTGGTACAAATATAGCCGTGTACATGAGTAATAATATTTTACAAAAGTTCATATTAATTATATGAGTGAAACTGTAATAGTAAGTGTATAAATTTCATTATGTAAAAATCACATTAAATAAATGTATTATCTAAGGTAATATTTATATGTGTTCATAATGAATTCGTAACATTCCATGATTTGATATATATAGTTACTACTTATTGTAATAATGTTTTCGTCCTTCATTGATACTATGTAATGGAATAGACTTTTATTACTAAATAAATCAAATGATGAGTTTGTATTTAAAATTAAATTAGTAAAATCATTATATTATAGTGCATTACTATCCGGGGGGAAAAGTATACTAACTACGCTGATTTCCATTGTTTAAGAGCCAATCTATCTATCGATCTATCTGATCAACTGGGGAAAAGATGGCTGACGAAAGTATAAGACGCAGTCACAAATCAGATAAAATTGAAGAAATAAAACCGTTGCAATCTATTTTTACTGCAATAATAATAAAAACTACATAGTATTTGAGATGATGGTAGTCATAGTATCTCTGACTTTATTTAACGAAGGTAGCACTAAACAGAGAAACCTGTGGCCCTCTCTGCAAAAACTAAGTATACCGTAATTACAATTATATGGAGCTTGCTACCGTCCACAATGAGGGTTTATCACGTAATTTCAAAACTTATAGGACAAACATATGATTATCATAGCTGGAAAGAGCTCGTTGAAATGAGTAAAAATGTGAAGTTTGGAAAAGATCGCTTCACAAATTGCGAAGATATGAATTTTCAAAAATCGAAATTTTGTATCAGAAAGCAAGAGTAATTTGCCTACCAGCGTAAATTTCCGAAGGTTTTCATACAAAATTTCGATTTTTGAAAATTCATATCTTCGCAATTTGTAAAGCGATCTTTTCCAAACTTCACATTTTTACTAATTTCAACGAGCTCTTTCCGCTATGATAATCATATTTTTGTCCTATGAGTTTTGAAATTACACGATAAAACCCTCATTATTAGAAAGAAAAGAAAACAATAAAATAATTAAAGACTGAGTACTTACCTTCGATTCCGATCCTGGCTGATGTCAGTTCTGCAACATAAATCACCCGTGGTGTTTCTTTTATTGCTGTTTTATTTCTAAATTATGTATAAAGAATGGTAGAACGGTCAGTTAACAAACTACCAGTTGACCTTTCTATTTGACTTTAGGTTAACAATGGTTCATCGGGTTTGAACGGTGAAGAATTGATGTTGAGAGACTGAACCCGGAGAGAAGCCAATTCATGGTCCCACAACAACAATGATGAAAAAACGCACGACCAATCAGTCCATTGCCAGTATTCCCAATGGAATAATTCAGGTCCCACAAACACGATATTTGAAAATTTAATCAGTTATACTAGATGGTCAGAGTATCTAGCTAATAAAACCCCATATACAATATTCCGCTTCAATCGCGTTTTTTCCGGTGCTGATTTTAGATAAAATGTGATGGTTTGTGGGACATAGCAACAGTAACTATGGAGTTTCGGAAGAGAAAACCATTGAAATGCATGGCGGAAGGAACCCACTTTAGTGATAGAAAACCATTGCAGTGTAAGAAAACCATTGAAATGCATGGAATAAATCTATTTTATAAAAGAAAACCATTATTTTTTATTATTATTTAAGTGCATGCAAGAAAACTATTAAAATACCCATGCATGGAAACGTTTTGAGAGAACAATGGGAAAGTCCTCTACCAACAGCCTCCAATATTCCTATAAATGTAGTCAACGAAACCTTTCTAGCAATAAAGAATATGTTATCAAAGAGTCCCGATACTTCACCCAGCACATGGTTGACTTGAGTAACATCACATGGTCATATGTCTATTTATTTAGTCATTTTTACCGCCAGATTAAAAATTCAACGAGGTAATGAAAGGTTAACCAAACGCGGTAAGATTTTCAAAGACCGAGCTTTGTACTCGGAAGCCCTAAGACATCCTCTCAGTGTCGCTAGTTTCTCATTAGTGGACAGACACATAACAAGAAATAAGCGCACGAGCTTTGATTTGCCTCGTCGTATGCCGGGATCGTATGTGTCACAATATAATACGTAGATATATATGACGTAAGAGACATTTTTATTCGGTGACCGCTGACCAACATTACGCCAACCTCGACATCAGGTCACTGAACACAACTTTCTTATAATTAGTCTTCTGTTATTAACTTGGCACAGAAGCCTTCATTTCCTTCAGTTTCTTTGTTCATTGTGTATCGGGTTTTTTCCTTATTATTATTGTATCTATTTTATTTTATGTTATGTTATATTGTTGTAGTTGACAAAGTGTTATTAAACATTCCTCTACATTTCCCGCCTCTACACCTACACAGCTCGAACGACTTGCATTGTAACATTGCTATCAACTATTTCCTCCCAAACATGGCTTAAGGTGCGGTAATACGGGCAACAAAATCGTGCAACTTGTCGCGCAACATTGTTGCGTTGCAAGTTGCAGAGCATTGTTTCTCGTATTACCACCGTTCGCGCAACTTGTCGCGCAACACATTTTCTTGTTGCAGGTTGCAAAACTTTGTTGCGCAAAGTAGAAGCTCTTTCTACTTCATGCAACAAAGTTTTGCAACCTGCAACAAATGACCGAAAATTTAATTTGTTGCGCGACAAGTTGCGCGAACGATGGTAATACGGGAAACATTGCTCTGCAACTTGCAACGCAACAATCTGAAAATGTTGCGCGACAAGTTGCACGATTTTGTTGCTCGTATTACCGCACCTTTAGCTACGTTTTATGTTGAAACGCCTTTTTTCGCCGCCGCTAGTCTGGCTGTCACAGAAACGGGTAATGTCACTGACGATAGCTGGTAAGTCGGGTGGAAAATCAGCTTGTATTCGAACTGGTAGATTAAAGGGCACCGACAACTAAAAAAATATTTGTTTGTTTAAACCTTGTTATTAATTATCGAGACAAAACTATGAAAAAAAAAAACCAGCTCATTTCTTAGGATTTCATATGATAACAGTTTTCTCATAATAGATGTTACAATCACAGGACTAACTCTTCTTGCTTGACTTGGCTTTTCAAATCTGTTTTTTACGTATTTTGTTTTTGATAATTGGTAAGAATATAGAGCTATTCTGTAGCGTGAGACAACAATAGACGAAGCATACCAGCAATCCTTTGGAACTCTTTAGGAAATTCCCTTTTTCGCCACTAAACAGTAATTTGACTTTAAAAAATATGGCTGAGTGAGCAGGCCCTTGGGTTATATTGGCTGAACTTTTGTTTGTGCACGGTCACAGTTGGAAAGAAAAAGCCGAACAAAAACGAAGAACAGTGATGTTTGCCTTGGTTTCAAAACCATTTCCTTTTATAAGCTATGGTTGAACCCATATATCACAGTTTATTATATAGACAACCACTGGATATGAGCAAGCGCGCACTGTGATTGGCTACTAGCTCTACTAGTAGGCTATCAGCTCATATACCACAAGTAGAGAAAGTTGGAGATTTTCAACAATAATTGCAAACCGGTTTTGCCGAAATAAATATAAAAATAAATGTTATATTTCTCACAATCCAGTGGTTGCCTAAATAATAAAACAATTATTCCACGAAATCGAGTCGTGCATGAGCTGATAGCCAACGAGGCGCTACAGGATTATTAAATGCTTGTCTCTTTTTGAATGAATAATATATGTACCAGTTCGTTTAGCCCAATATATAGACACTACATAGTCACCGCATCAATGAGTCAATTTCCGACATCGTTTTCGTACCCTCAATTACAAAAAAAAAATACAAAAAAGTGTATAAAGTTCTGTTCAGTTAGTCTAATTACTAATCACTTGGGTTCAAGTAGTTATGGGGCGAATGATAGACACTCCCTCTCGCAAGGTTAGAACAACTTGCTCTACTCTTCGGTCATTCTTCACCATCTCATTGAATTCACGAGCAGCTTGCTTCCTGGGATCTCCATGATCGTACAGCAAAGCACACAGTGAATTATCAGCGAGAATGAAGCCTCCTTTCGTCAACATCTTCATGGCACGTTGTAGTACAAGACGTACTGATCTTTGGTGGCGTCAAGAAATACGATGTCAAAAGTTTCTCCATCTGAATGTAGTTCGTCCATAAGTTCTACTGTATCTCCAATCTACAAGCATGAGAAAAAAATCGATATAAAGTGAACTTAATTTTTCAACCAATGAATTGCTGGTTTGCACGTGACGTCATGCGACCATGTTGGTTCCCGATAACACAGCATTCCTCATGCATTAGCTTCTCTTGTTTGTTCAACCAACATGGCCGCTGCGTCTTAATCCAACACAAAAGGACCGAGTAACCATCCGATTATAAACTTCTTAGCCCTCCATAAGGGTGGGTGGGAGGGAAAATTAAGACTGCACTATTGCTTATCCATAACCCTATACATACAAGATCGTCGACTGCTGAACTATAACCTCAGGGGGGGGGGGGGGGTACTCAGGGGTATCAGTGACGGGGAGGTGCGAAGACCTTTTTGGGGTTTGAAATTCGCGGCTTGGGACTTTTTTGGGGGTTTAGCAATTTTCTGGTGGACTTTTTTTGATATAAAGATTTTGACAAGGACTTTTTGGGGGGTTGATAAAAATGATATCCTACCGTTCTTGATTTTATGCGGAGGGGTTACGTTGTGGGCCGATTTTATGCGTTGGGGTCTTGTTTTTGCGTAATGGACTTTTTTGGGGTTAAAAAGTTTGGCCTCATTCGCACCTCCCCGTCACTGATACCCCTGAGTACCCCCCCCCCCCCCCGGCCCTGGGACTATAACACTGAAGAGATCCGAATACTTGAAACCGGAAATGATGTCATACGATATCCCATCAGTCTAGCGGTAGAATTAATTATTTTGATGCGGCTCAAAATAGGCCGTTGTTTTACCTTTAACGTTATCTTATGAGCCTGCGAGGAAGCTTTGAAGAGTTTGTCAGCGGTTGAAGCAATGTTGGAGTCAAACTCCAGTGTAACTACCTCACCATCACCGGGCAGTCCATCAGCAAATGCCATGGCGGACATTCCTGTAAAGCTCCCTACATCCAGGACACGCTTGGCGTTACTGATCTGTGCCATCATTTTGAGAAACTGAGCTTCCACTTGTCCTACCATATATCCAGTGAACAACTGTTGCTTTTCTGTTTCCATGGCAACTTTGTGGATATCTTGATTTGACGTTTGGGTCATCGTAGATGCATACTCTTCCACTACTGAAAATGACACGAATAACTGGTTTTTCAGTAGCCTAGTGAGTGAGTGAGTGAGTGAGTGAGTGAGTGAGTGAGTGAGTGAGTGAGTGATTTTTTCAGTAGCCTAGTAAGTGAGTGAGTGAGTGAGTAAGTAAGTAAGTAAGTAAGTGAGTGAGTGAGTGAGTGAGTGAGTGAGTGAGTGAGTGAGTGAGTGAGTGAGTGAGTGAGTGAGTGAGTGAGTGAGTGAGTGAGTGAGTGAGTGAGTGAGTGAGTGTGATAATAATAATAATAATCAATAAAATTGTACCCGGTACCACCCGGTAACAACCAAGACAATGCTACTGGACTAGTACGGCATACAATAGTGTTAATCGAGCGTGTATAATTAAGGGTTTACTAAATAATTCATTCATTTATGCCCTATTCAAATGCATGAGAAAGCAAGTCGATGCAAGTTTAAACTTGTGGCTCGTTTGAACATCAATTTGCGGTGACATGCGGTAACTTTTGGCATGTTTAAGGCCCTGTCCACACTAATGCGTATTCGTATCGTTTTTGTATTGTTCTCTGTCCTCAAGGGAATATAGAAAACAATGGGAAAACGCTGCGAAAACGGAGTAGTGTGGCCGGGGCCTAAATGTCTTCGTACGTTGAGACGTTGCACGGTACGGACGCAAACAAACTTGTGTTGACATGAGTTCTCGTTTTCTATCTAATTATCTATTCCTGCGTGAGTGACGACGTCACAAATCTAGAGTTACCTGGATGGCAAAGCTTCCTGGGTACAAATCTAGAGTTACCTGGATGGCAAAGCTTCCTGGGTACACAAATCTAGAGTTACCTGGATGGCAAAGCTTCCTGGGTACAAATCTAGAGTTACCTGGATGGCAAAGCTTCCTGGCGGGTACAAATCTAGAGTTACCTGGATGGGATGGCAAAGCTTCCTGGGTACAAATCTAGAGTTACCTGAATGACAAAGCTTCCTGGGTACAAATCTAGAGTTACCTGGATGGCAAAGCTTCCTGGGTACAAATCTAGAGTTACCTGGATGACAAAGCTTCCTGGGTACAAATCTAGAGTTACCTGGATGACAAAGCTTCCTGGGTACAAATCTAGAGTTACCTGGATGGCAAAGCTTCCTGGGTACAAATCTAGAGTTACCTGGATGGCAAAGCTTCCTGGGTACAAATCTAGAGTTACCTGGATGGCAAAGCTTCCTGGGTACAAATCTAGAGTTACCTGGATGGCAAAGCTTCCTGGGTACAAATCTAGAGTTACCTGGATGGCAAAGCTTCCTGGGTACAAATCTAGAGTTACCTGGATGGCAAAGCTTCCTGGGTACAAATCTAGAGTTACCTGGATGGCAAAGCTTCCTGGGTACAAATCTAGAGTTACCTGGATGGCAAAGCTTCCTGGGTACAAATCTAGAGTTACCTGGATGGCAAAGCTTCCTGGGTACAAATCTAGAGTTACCTGGATGGCAAAGCTTCCTGGGTACAAATCTAGAGTTACCTGGATGGCAAAGCTTCCTGGCGGGTACAAATCTAGAGTTACCTGGATGGCAAAGCTTCCTGGGTACAAATCTAGAGTTACCTGAATGACAAAGCTTCCTGGGTACAAATCTAGAGTTACCTGGATGGCAAAGCTTCCTGGGTACAAATCTAGAGTTACCTGGATGACAAAGCTTCCTGGGTACAAATCTAGAGTTACCTGGATGACAAAGCTTCCTGGGTACAAATCTAGAGTTACCTGGATGGCAAAGCTTCCTGGGTACAAATCTAGAGTTACCTGGATGGCAAAGCTTCCTGGGTACAAATCTAGAGTTACCTGGATGGCAAAGCTTCCTGGGTACAAATCTAGAGTTACCTGGATGGCAAAGCTTCCTGGGTACAAATCTAGAGTTACCTGGATGGCAAAGCTTCCTGGGTACAAATCTAGAGTTACCTGGATGGCAAAGCTTCCTGGGTACAAATCTAGAGTTACCTGGATGGCAAAGCTTCCTGGGTACAAATCTAGAGTTACCTGGATGGCAAAGCTTCCTGGGTACAAATCTAGAGTTACCTGGATGGCAAAGCTTCCTGGGTACAAATCTAGAGTTACCTGGATGGCAAAGCTTCCTGGGTACAAACTCTGGCGGTTGGGAGTTATCTTGAGCTGTTTCATAACCATTACTGATGTACTTGTTTTGCATGTCTTCTTCCTTTTCACCCTCGCTTAGCGTACTTGTACATGAGTTCAGTGCGTCTTCTTCTGGCAGCTCTTTGTTTACACACCCTACGGTGGCAGGGTCTTCAAGTCCAACATCTTTGCAGTGAGCTTCGATTCCAAGTCCATGCCTTGGATATTGTTGACAGATGAGCTGGTATTCCATAAGTCGTTTATGAAGAACCTCAAAAGGCATGTCATTTAGGTAGCCATATTTCCCTAGACCTCTTGGAAGTGGCGCGGCCAGATTTCCACCTCTCTTGTCGGTCATTTTTTGCTGACCCTTGTAGATTCTGTGCGAGTCTGCCATGATTGGATGCCACAACGATAAGCCTAGCTCACTCATAAGCTTTAAAATGCGATCAAATTCGTGTTGGTTGATCCATTTTAGTGAGAGTGACAGATATGCTCCAAAACCCATCCCAGTAGCTACAGCGTGTCCATGAAGCATTCCCGATGCCAGTTCGTATCCTGATGTCCAAGTGTGACCATAGGCATGGGGTCGACACTGATGGGCCTCCCATACATTGCCATATTCACATCTGACGTACCTATATAGTCATACGAGACATATTCACACACGGAGTTTTATCATTGCAAACTGGGTTTTGCGGCGAGTGGGTTACCTGTGTCAAATATATCGCGGGGCAGTAAAATTCTACAGAAAACGGGTACATTAAAAGCAAATAAAGGAATAGAAACGCCCAGCTTACCCTTCAATCGCTTTACCAATAATAAGATTGCAAAGATTCCTGAATGATTCTTTGTCTCCACAATAATCATCCATTTGTGTGCCAAACTTGGTCCACACAAGATCGGAAGAGGCTTGTTCTACTAAGAGAAATAACTCTTCATCCTTCACCACCGCCATCTTTATGATCTCCGCAATACCATGGCGCAGCCAACCATGATGAAGAGTGCGATAGAAGCTCCTATCTGTCAGTGTGAGTATGGGAGGATGGTAGGCACCGAACAGGTTCTTGAATCCAAACCCATCACATCCAGTTCGGGGTGACGGTCCAGCATCTATCCCCGACACGATGCTGGTGCACAGCATGACGTAGGGAGTGTTACGGTGGTAAAGGGCCGTCGCAAAACCAGCAATATCCGCGATGACGCCACCACCAACAATAAGGATGGGCTGGTTCCTCGAGACATTGATTCTTTTCAGCGCGACTAGAATCTTTTCAACATTCGAGATGTGTTTGTCAACTTCGTTTGCAGAGAAGACAAGCTTCTGCAGTTTGATTCCATGTGTGTCGAAGTACTTTTGAACCGCTTCGCCGTAAATGTTGTCCACTTTAGTGTCGGCGATGAGTGTACACCTGTCCAAGCAGAGGAATTAACAAAAATACAGGCTTTAATTTTATCAAAAGAATTACAACGAACTAACCTGCCAAATATGGAATCTCGTTACCAAATAAGGTATTGGTCTTTACGCGCATTTCTCCAAACTAACGATGCATGGTTAGTTAATTAACGAAGGTTATTCTGTTGTTTAGTCTTTCATTCCTAGACTCGTCTTTAGCTACGAATACTTTCGTATTTCGAGAGCGCGCGATTTTTTTAGTGTTTGAGAACGGTCCTTACAGGCCTCCCAGAGACTGATAGAGAGAAGTCCTTACAGGCTTCCTAGAGACTGATAGAGAGAAGTCCTTACCTTCCTAGAGACTGATAGAGAGAAGTCCTTACCTTCCTAGAGACTGATAGAGAGAAGTCCTTACCCTTCCTTGATAGAGAGAAGTCCTTACCTTCCTAGAGACTGATAGAGAGAAGTCCTTACCTTCCTAGAGACTGATAGAGAGAAGTCCCTACCTTCCTAGAGACTGATAGATAGAAGTCCTTACCTTCCTAGAGACTGATAGAGAGAAGTCCTTACCTTCCTAGAGACTGATAGAGAGAAGTCCTTACCTTCCTAGAGACTGATAGAGAGAAGTCCTTACCTTCCTAGAGACTGATAGAGAGAAGTCCTTACCTTCCTAGAGACTGATAGAGAGAAGTTCTTACCTTCCTAGAGACTGATAGAGAGAAGTCCTTACCTTCCTAGAGACTGATTGAGAGAAGTCCCTACCTTCCTAGAGACTGATAGAGAGAAGTTCTTACCTTCCTAGAGACTGATAGAGAGAAGTCTTTACCTTCCCAGAGACTGATAGAGAGAAGTCCTTACCTTCCTAGAGACTGATAGAGAGAAGTCCTTACCTTCCTAGAGACTGATAGAGAGAAGTCCTTACCTTCCTAGAGACTGATAGAGAGAAGTCCTTACCTTCCTAGAGACTGATAGAGACAAGTCCTTACCTTCCTAGAGACTGATAGATATTCTTCAATTCTTGGTTGTCGGGGTCGAGTACATCGTCGACAATCTTTATAGTTGTTGTCAGCTTATGACTCATAATACACTCAATAACCGACGCGTCAGGTTTGGCCAAGACGTATCCATCACAGCTACGGTATATGGACGTGGGGTAAACGGCATGTGGGTCAGCTTCCTCGAGGTACTCGGCATTTTGTTTGTAACATTCAGCACCGTCAATCTCTTGGAGGAGCCGGCGCACTGGGATTGTGGCCAGCGGACTTTTGAGAACCACATTGGTGACGTAATTCCATTCAGACAGAACATCTGCATCTGTGGTTGCTCTGTGAAAAGAGTACGAAAACTGTTTTAAGTCATCCTTTTTCTCTTCTCATTCCCTCCCTCTGTGGACCGTCTACTCGCCATCTTAGTAATCGTCGTAGATTGCACAAAGTAAATATGGTGGCTGTAAATTTTACCATGCATGAACCTAAATCAGTACTACTCACATCTACAAAGTGTCTGACACGTTCACATAAATAAAGCAGGTAACAGCTTCATACTTAACCTAAATCAGTACCACTTACATCTACAAACTGTCTGACACGTTCACATAAATAAAGCAGGTAGAGTGCAATTTAGAAAAGCTTGAAAACTAAATAACTAATTAGTACTAAATAGCACTAATGAAACAATAGAAAACAATAGAAATACCTCGATTTAGTACTATTTAAAGTTAGTACTATTTCACGCTTTTCTAAATTGCACTCTAACAGCTTCATACTTAGTAACCTAAATCAGTACTACTCACATCTACAAACTGTCTGACACATTCACATAAACCAGTAAGCAGGTAACAGTTTCATACTTAACCTTAATCAGTACTACTCACATCTACAAACTGTCTGACACATTCACATAAACCAGTAAGCAGGTAACAGTTTCATACTTATCCTTAATCAGTACTACTCACATCTACAAACTGTCTGACACGTTCACATAAATAAAGCAGCAACAGCTTCATACTTAACCTAAATCAGTACTACTCACATCTACAAACTGTCTGACACATTCACATAAACCAGTGAGTAAGCAGGTAACAGTTTCATACTTAACCTTAATCAGTACTACTACTCACATCTACAAACTGTCTGACACATTCACATAAACCAGTAAGCAGGTAACAGTTTCATACTTAACCTTAATCAGTACTACTCACATCTACAAACTGTCTGACACGTTCACATAAATAAAGCAGCAACAGCTTCATACTTAACCTAAATCAGTACTACTCACATCTACAAACTGTCTGACACATTCACATAAACCAGTGAGTAAGCAGGTAACAGTTTCATACTTAACCTTAATCAGTACTACTCACATCTACAAACTGTCTGACACGTTCACATAAATAAAGCAGCAACAGCTTCATACTTAACCTAAATCAGTACTACTCACATCTACAAACTGTCTGACACATTCACATAAACCAGTGAGTAAGCAGGTAACAGTTTCATACTTAACCTTAATCAGTACTACTCACATCTACAAACTGTCTGACACGTTCACATAAATAAAGCAGCAACAGCTAGCTTCATACTTAACCTAAATCAGTACTACTCACATCTACACTGAACTGTCTGACACATTCACATAAACCAGTAAGCAGGTAACAGTTTCATACTTAACCTTAATCAGTACTACTCACATCTACAAACTGTCTGACACGTTCACATAAATAAAGCAGGTAACAGTTTCACACTTTTAACGTTTACAAAACTCTCTCATCTATAAAGTTTCTATACGAGGTTTAGTGGTTTATATTATATTGTATTGTATATACGCACAAAGGATCCGCCATGTTTTTCTGTTCCAACGTGTTTTGGTCTATCAAAACATTAGTACTTACCTTGATACAAGTATGGCTAACTTCTGTACAACTGCCAGAGTGGGTTCATTATAAAAGAACTTGAGCTGTTTGATTAGTACTAACGAGTCTACGTCACACTGGAAAGACTTCGCGAGTTTCTTGGAGAACACTGGTAGGCGTGACACACGGATTAGAAAATCACTGACTACGGAATTGTTGAAGAGTTGAGAAAGGACATTTTCTGTCGTCGCTGTATGCTGGGCAGTATTCCACAGTATTTGCGCAACGGAGGTAATTGTGGTCTACAAGAGAGAGAAAAAAGATATAAATAAAAACACAGTAAAAAATGAAGCATAAGGCAAAACATTCGAAGTTTTTAAAGGAAGCCCAGAACGGTATTCAGCTCATTACCGCATTTTTGTGCAAAACGGTACTTGGTAATTCGGATTTTATATTTTTAATGAACAAGCTTTCGGGTCAATGGCCCATCGTCAGGTTACGTTTTTTACAATGTATAAATCGCCAATGGCTGAAATACGTTTTTACAAACTGTGTACGCGTGCGCGCAATTTACAATGATATAACATGTATGCGTGAACATGAAAAACAAAGCCAACTACGAAGAATGTGTTCTAAAATCAATCAATCAATGTTTTTTTCAATTCAATAATAAGGATGTCATTGAAAGAAAACTTTTTTCACTTTGATCCTAATCACAATCTACTGGAAAATCAAACCGTCGCTCTCTAGCTTTTGACATAATAATATGTCACATGTAAAGCAATGATTATACAAGAATGTCCAGACCGACGTTAAGTTGAGGAAAATCGGTCAAATAAAAGCACTCGAACATCATCCCCGAACTTCGTATTTTAACCCGGGATTTTAACATCCAGACGATTCAGACTATGATCTGATGAAGCTGCTGTCTCTTTGCCTAATTTCGGAATTCATGCCTTCGATGTGTCCGAAAATCATTCGGAACACTATTTTATTGTGGGCCTATCGGGTCTACTACGAACAGCGTGTTTGTATGTGAGATGAGCGTATTGCTTTCCTTCGACTGAGTAATCTTGAAACTCGATACGAACAAATACTTCGCATTTTGTGACCAACGAAAAAAAATAAAAATAAAAAGAATGCGCATTTTATAACTCGGGCTTCCTCCGGAGGTGCCCGAGTAACAAGATGGCGGAGCAACATAAAATACGTACGTAAACAAGAAAAGACAAGCGGCCCTCCTCTGCTCCCTGTGATATCTGCGCGCGTGTGCTGTGTGCTCTCATAGAGCACGCGGAATACGCATCCTTTGGCCAATCAGAGCGCGCGTTACATCAGTTATTTTATAATAGTTAAATATGGATGCACGCTCGCGCTCGCGCACGCTAATTAATATTAACCAATCAGAGCGCGCGTTACATCATAGTTATTTTATATTAACCAATCAGAGCGCGCGTTACATCATAGTTATTTTATAATAGTTAACAAATAGAACAGCTTCATCTGTGCTCCGTTCAGTTATAAAGCACGCAGGAAGTGACGATAGCACGAGAGAAGTGTAGGGATACGGCTTGTGTTTCTCCTCACTTCTCGAGTGCTATCGTTACTTCCTAAGTGCTTTATAACTGAACGGAGCACAGATGAAGCTGTTCTATTTGCTTTATTATATAGAAACTATGAATTTATGGCAAGACATTTGAGGATTCTGTTGTGTTTTTGAATACAATTTTAGTGAGTGAAGTGCGCGCGCTACTGACGCCAGTTACGCCATCGAGCGCGCGCTGGGTTTGTTTTCTTCAGTATTTTGGTCTTTTTGAAAAATAGCGTCATCAAACCGTGCTCCGTTCTCTGATAAAGCACAGTTTTCAGCCAATCAGAGCGCGCGGATTGACTTGACTATATAATAATTAAATATGGATGCATGCTCGCGCACGCTAATTAATATTAACCAATCAGAGCGCGCGTTATGTTTTAGCCCAGAAAATATCTCATTATTCTTTTTGCTTCGAAGCAAAGAAAATTAAGGCTAGCAATTTTCCCTACATTTTTGCGGTCACCAGTTGGTTTGAGAATATATAGCTAGGCCTTATACGGTGGTAAGGAGCGAAAGTCACCGACCCGCCCCGATGAACACGGTGTATACAAATTAATGTTTAGTTATATCTCTACCTTAAACTCGTTGTAATACTTATCCACTTGATAAAAGGTTATCTCCTTCGCTATATCAGCTGCCTTACAGGGATGGTCTTGGTTGTGGATCATGTCGGCGAGAGACGCTAGAATAGTATGTCCTCTTTGACGGTGACTGACCTCTACAGTAGAGGCCGGTACGGTTGTTATATAGTGACTACTGCGACAGCTTAGGCCAAGATATATACTACAGTCTGTCATTACCACCGAGTACAAATCGAGTCAGTACCCACGAAAAGGTTTACTCTGCACGCAACCTGGTCAGTACCCACGAAAAGGTTTACTCTGCACGCAACCTGGTCAGTACCCACGAAAAGGCTTACTCTGCACGCAACCTGGTCAGTACCCATGAAAAGGTTTACTCTGCACGCAACCTGGTCAGTACCCACGAAAAGGTTTACTCTGCACGCAACCTGGTCAGTACCCACGAAAAGGTTTACTCTGCACGCAACCTGGTCAGTACCCACGAAAAGGTTTACTCTGCACGCAACCTGGTCAGTACCCACGAAAAGGTTTACTCTGCACGCAACCTGGTCAGTACCCACGAAAAGGTTTACTCTGCACGCAACCTGGCTTTATTAGGGCACCAGGGTATCCTCAGTCGTTGGCTTATACCAACTATGTTCCATTTTACAAGTTAATGCATAGTGTTTTCTAGCCTCCGAGCAGATGCGTGTCCAGGCTTCCGTGTAGTAAAACGGAAGCCTGGACACGCGTCTGCTTTAGGAGGCTAAGTGTTTTCCCGACGTACTTTCCTTTCTCCTAGACACCCTGCAGTGTTTTCAGGGTCCCCCCTTCCCTGCAGGGTATGCCGAGAATGCATGCAACACCGAATAGGTCAACATTTTACGAATTGTATAGAATATTTATTTCTAATAAGGAATATTCATATGTTCTGGATCATTATGGTACAATCGATAGAGTAATTATTCTATACGTGACTATACATACTGTACTAATACAAGCATCAAGAGTTCCAGACTTCCGGTGTTATTACAAAGGAAAAGTGAGCACCAATTCTAGACACAGGGAGCCCAAGCTATGTTTTTGCTCACTTGGTGCTCACTTTTCCTTTGTAATAATCTCACAATGCATTGCGCGCGTACCGGAGGTCTGGAACTCTTGATGCTTGTATGATGGCAGCTTGTCCACAATCCTTTGCACGCATTTAAAAAACACGTTACAGCACAGACACGCCACAACAAAGTGTTTTGAGAACTTGTCAAAATGAAGCCATTGCCTGCTTGATGTATGGGAACGTGTTAGACAGTTACCGTGGTAGTACTGATTTAGGTTCGCAAAGGACTGTGGGTACATGTAAGGCCGCCATCTTTAATTATAGTGAATAGGACTTTTGAGTAACATATAAAATAAACTGTTGCTAAGATACGAGTACGTAGTTGCTAGGATACGAGTGATCGAAATATAAATCAGAACTAATTGTTTTAGATAAAATCGTGAGAGACAATCAGCACTAATCAGTATTTTATACTGATTTCTGTTTAAAACATGATGTAAAGTTGCATGGAATTCCAGGTCGTCATGCATGCTTGTCACGTGTCTAATGACGGTTTTCCACTCGTGAATGAGTTATAAAAATCTGATTTTCAAGAATAATCTTTTAAGAATTACAATTAAATTTGTTTGTTCTATAATTAAAAATGTAAATTAAATTTAAATTTGACCTAAAAAAGGCTTGCAATACGCGCATTGAAAAAATCTAAAAGCGTCTCATTGCGGACGTCAATTCACCATAAAACATCCATTTGATAAAAATAAAAGAGTTGTGACATCGTGAAACTTGAGTAATCTGTTCGATTTTTTCTCATCACAAGGACGCTGCGCAGCCGACTTGAGATACTGCGACACGGCAAGTTTATGAAAAGGACTGAGCACTGGGGTGCTTACGTACCATTTACTCGGAAAAACAGGAAATTCCAGTTGAAAAAAAAAGGTGTCATTCCGATCGGAAAGTTCCGGAAAACTCGGTCTAACGGTACACGCGTCTACGGAAAAAAACGAAAAGAGCGGGAAAAGTGGATTACCTCAATCGCTAGACCGAGTTTTTCCGAAACTTTCCGATCGGAATGACACATACATGTATCATTTGTTTTTCCAACCGGAATTTCCGGTTTTTCCGAGTAAATGGTAAGCACCCCTGATCTTTACAGTAGAACCCCACTATCTCGAGTTCGGTGCGTTATCTCGACCTCCTAGCTCTCTCTAAAAGAAAAGTACATATTTCTTGGATTTGGACACAATGAATTATTTATGGTTATTTATATATTTACCATTTAAGTCTTCATTCAACACTGTTATCTCGAACTTCTCGCTATTTCGAACCGAAAAGTATATCCCTTGGATTTGGACCTCGCTGTTTCGGGGCTCCCATTATTCAGTTCGTTGCCCCTCTAGAGACCGAGTGCTTGAGATCGCGGGGTTCTACTGTACCACATGATTCGAAATGACAGACACAGAACTGTTTGTCTTTCTCAAAAGTTTGGTTGTGTCGCGTAAATTCAAACACAAACTCCCGTAATCACTATCTTCAGTATTCAATGCTGGTTGCGCATGCGCGTAAACTTGACGATGACGAGTATAAAAATCTTTGAAATTTCATCACGTGACACGCGCCACAAACTCTCTAATTTGAAACTATTTATTTATATATCAAAGACCATTTGCCTCATTCTTCGAGGCCTTGTTACTAATTTCATCGCTAGTCGTTGTCATAGAAACCGCAGATTCACTCACGTCAGCGGTAACTGTAGAGTCACTACTATCTTCGGTTGCAATGAAATAATCCGAGGTGTTGGAATTGTCGAACACAAAACGAAGGAATTCCTGTGGGGGTGGGTGACGCTTGGAATCTGACAATTCCAGGTCATCTAGACATCCTGACAGGACTTCACTCTTGTCGAAACTTGTTGCTAACTTGGCGCCAGACACAGACGATGACCAGCTATCGAGACTGTTCTGGCGGGAGTGGTTTGGACTTGGCGCGATCGGGGGCGGTGGAATGAATGGCAACATCGGTGGCTCACCGGGATTTTTCCTTAATGACCCTGAATGATTAATGAAAAAATCTGGGTTAAAATCTGGGTATTTTAGCGCGCAAAACCTTCATCTTCCCAATGCAAAAATATCAAACTAAAATGAAACCTGACACCTCACCTGATGTAGGCATGTGTTTTGGAGTCAGTGTTGGAGTTGATGACATGGACGATGAGGTACTGGAACTGAGTCGTAACCCGTGAGGGGTGGAGAAGGTGTGCCGTTGTGAATGCAGCGAGTGAACTTGAGCGACGAGTTGTTGGACTGTGGATATGAGTTCCTTATTCTGTTTTAAAACGGCTTCCAGTTGTTTCTGATAAAAATGATAAAACTGATGTGATACCTATTGACAGACTAGCGATGCAAATACAAGGGCAAGCACAAGAGACTTTCTTTCACTGTGCACTGATGAGAACAAAGTCTGACGCAAGCATAAGCACAGTGATCAATTTGTTGAAGAAATAGAAAACCCGCGCGCGTGCTATGTGCAGTTATAGAGTACGCGAGGACTGATCAAAATACGAGAGAAGTGTTAGGAGAAGCACTCGATCAGTCCCCAAGTGCTATAATTAAATCTGCACATAGCACAGAGGACAAGTTTTCTATTTCTAATAAAAATACAATTATGATTTTAAGGCAAGTTTTCAATTTTGTTCGTTACAAAAATGTGAATATCTGCGCGCGCATGCTGTGTGCTCTCGTCGCGGAATACGCATCCTTTGGCCAATCAGAGCGCGCGTTATATCATAGTTCTTTTATAATATCATTTGTTTGTGTCTACGTTTATGCTTGCTTCGGTTCGTTTACACACGCTTCTTTGCGTTGTAGTGGAAACTACTGTAGGCTTTATAATTCATTCTTCATTTTACGATTTGACATACCTGAGCCTCTGTCCTTGCTGATGTTTCTACAGCTAATTTGTCGGTCAGCAGTTGTGAGCTCATCTTGGCTGCATCAGCTTCTTGTTTATAGTGCGCTACTTTGAGATGATAGATGTGACGCAGTTGATCTAGTGAGAGGCCAATGGTGTCGCTTGTAGCTTCATGGATGTTGTCCTTGTCGTCTGTCAACCAGCTCGAACTCAAGTTTGTCTAGAGGAAGAATATGTTGCATTGACACTACAATACTAAACATGTAGCAGTGGTTGTAATAATGGATGATGATAGTGGTCAGGTGGTGATGGTTGGTAGTGATGATGATGATAGTGGTCAGGTGGTGATGATCATAGTGGTCAGGTGGTGATGGTGGTTAGTGATGATGATCATAGTGGTCAGGTGGTGATGGTGGTTAGTGATGATGATGATAGTGGTCAGGTGGTGATGGTGGTTAGTGATGATGATGATAGTGGTCAGGTGGTGATGGTGGCGATGATGGTGGTTATTGATGACGATGATGGCGGTCAGGTGGTGATGGTTGGTAGTGATGATGATGATGATCATAGTGGTCAGGTGGTGATGATCATAGTGGTCAGGTGGTGATGGTTGGTAGTGATGATGATGATAGTGGTCAGGTGGTGATGGTGGCGGTGATGGTGGTTATTGATGACCATGATGGCGGTCAGGTGGTGATGGTTGGTAGTGATGATGATGATGAGGATGATCATAGTGGTCAGGTGGTGATGGTGGTTAGTGATGATGATGGTGGAAAAGGCCGGAAATTTAAAAAATGGTATCGTCATTGCGACCCCTTTAAGCTTGCTCCGCAAGCCCTGAAATCAAGAACAAACACAAGGCAAAAGAACGTGTATGCAATGTTTATTACGAAAAAACTTGAAATGCGTTTTTAAGTAATAAATTATTATTATTATTATTATTATTATTATTATTATTATTATTATTATTATTATTTATTACGCCATACCTCAGTAGAAGTGGCCTGTAGATCAACACTGTCTTCAGTAGGTTTGGAAGTACTGTTGGTTACACTCTCGTTAGTGCCGGCTACTTTCTCATCATCGCGTTTATCACCTTTAAAAAAACACAAACAAAGGCTGGTTAATATTAGTCCAGGGGTGCTAACCATTTACTCGGAAAAACCGGAAATTCCGGTTTGAAAAAAATAAGGTATGTGCAGGAGCGCTTCTGGTATGTGTCATTCCGATCGGAAAGCTCGGTCAAATTCACCGATTGGCCCCTAGCGCTCACGTGGTGTACTTCATGTTACTGTCACCAAAATGTTCGGACATAGTGATCCGTGAATTGCCGTACAAACGCACTAACTTTTGTACAGTTTATCGACTCGATTTCGTTTTTCGATTCTCTAAATATTAGCAAAAACTATTTTAACTAAGGTTGATAAACGAGATTTTGTTAATATTTAGAGAATCGAACATCTAAATCGAGTCGATAAACTGTACAAAAGTTAGTGTGTTTGTACGGCAATTCACGGCAATGTCCGATCTTTTTGGTGACAGTACACATGAAGTACACCACGTGAGCTCTAGGGGCCAATCGGTGAATTGGTACACGCGTCTAAAGTCACCAAAAAAAAACGAAAAGAGCGGGAAAAGTGGATTACCTCAATCGCTAGACCGAGTTTTCCGAAACTTTCCGATCGGAATGACACATACCATTTTGTTTTTCCAACCATTTTGTTTTTTCCGGTTTTTCCGAGTAAATGGTAAGCACTCCAGATGACAACTTATTTGACTTGGCGCGAAAGACATTGACGCATGCGTAGTCAGTTGTTGTACGATTGCATGTCACGTGGTTGAATGCATCTTCTTGCTGGGATATCGGTTTAGGTGAGTCAAAAATACGCGAAAATTAGACTAGAATACAAACACTAAAACCGTGCAACATAAATAGTACTATTTAGTGCTAAATAGTGCTATTTCTATTGTTTTCTATTGTTTTATTACGGTGCTATTTAGTACTAATTAGTGCAAACCAAAGTCCAAAACAAAACATGCAACTTTTAGCAGCTTTTAAGCTTATTCTTCCTTAATTCTCTCAATTCAATTGTATCAATTCATTCTTTTCTCAATTACATGTCGTACTTTCATTATTATTCATTTTATTTATAATTATTGTACTTTATGGCTTTTTATTCCGTGTCAAATCATTAGTTTTACAACACTCAAAGGTTCTAACTATGGTAGCAAACTCGCATAAAGAACGTTGCCACCTCGACAGTTTAACTTTAAGGTGCCTATAACCCCTGTGAGATTGCTTTAAAAATTTATTCAATATAAGTTGAATAGTTGGTGGGGTTCAGTATTTTGTGATTTGAACCTTGCGTTTATGAGTTATAGAGGTTTGAAATCTCAATATGCAAATTTGATGACGTCTACTAAGGAATTTGCCATAACTTATTTAGACTTTTTCAAGAAGAGCTTAAGCTTATTTATTGAAATGGGGGAAAAGGTTATATAATCATTTATAAAGACTGTGAAAATATTCTGTATGTTTTCAATAATCAGCACAAGGGCGTTTTTGTATAATAAATGAAGTCTTAGTATAGACGTCATCAAATTTGCATATTGAGATTTCAAACCTCTATAACTCATAAACGCAAGATTCAAATCACAAAATACTGAACCCACCAACTTAATTCAGCTTATATTGAATAGATTTTTAAAACAATAAGGGGTTAGTTGCACTTTAATAAAGAACGTTGCCACCAGATATATAATTATAATGTAGTTTAGATAGTTTAGATAGCATTTAAACAGGGAAGATCCATATTTCAACATGGATCTGTTTAATAAATCGTTATTATTTTATTTTTATTATTATTATTATTAACCTAAATTCTGCAGAGTCTAAGTATTCCAGCTTTTAAAAGAGACACAAGTAGATGCCACACACCCTCGTTTACCTTGAGTTTGGTTGTGATTTTCTTTATCTTCAGCAGTTGCTTTTGTTGAAGTTTCATTTTGTTGATTTGAAGTTCGTTTGTGGCAAACTTCAAATGCTTGACCAACAGTGCGAACCACGTGAACTGCCTCAGACTAATAGAGTAAAATAATGGGTTAACTTATAGTGACAGTGGTGGGTTGCGTGGGTGGGTGGGTGATTGCACAGGGCCGTACACAGCACAGGGGCAGGAGGGGCAGTTGTCCCCCCTAGCAAGGTGAAAAAGATACCAAAAAGTACGGAGAATTGTACTAATTTTGTTTCTTTTTTGCTGTTAAATGCATACTGCCCCCCCCCCCCCCCCCCCCCCCCCCCCCTTGAATTTTGCATTATGTACGGCCCTGGTGCATGGGTCTGTCCATGGGTCTATTGTTCAAGCTATACACCTGGGCACTACTAATTAGCTGTCAGTGTTAATTAGATGCAAAGAAACTAAAGAAAACAAGAGTGAGTGTCTAATAATTTATTGGTGTAGTTAGTAATGCCCAGGTTTATTGGAATCACTCTACATCAGGCATTATTCCTTTTGTTTTCTTGTGAATGAATGCTAAGGCGTTAGTACTGTACCTTGCTCACGGCTTTAAACACACTACATTTAAACTGATCGTCCTCTTTGGCTATGTAGCTGAATATCTGAAGATCTTGAGAGTCATGTGACACATAAAATATCCTAAAAATACATAGAGTGCATAAACATTGCTGCATTGAATACTTGTGGATGAGTTACAAAATCATTAACGGTCCACATCAGCCTATAGGCTACGACTTTTATCAAATAAAGAATGTATGTACACGTATTCATGTTATAATAAACCAAGCCCCAACAACCACCAACTAAACCTAACTCCCCCCCTAGATCTGCCATGCATAGACCATTATTGATCAATCAAACCTTGCCTACCCCCCTTAGATCTACCATAGACCATTATTGATCAATCAAACCTTGCCTACCCCCCTTAGATCTGCCATAGACCATTATTGATCAATCAAACCTTGCCTACCCCCCTTAGATCTACCATAGACCATTATTGATCAATCAAACCTTGCCTACCCCTCTTAGATCTGCCATGGACCATTATTGATCAATAAAACCTTGCCTACCCCCCTTAGATCTGCCATAGACCATTATTGATCAATCAAACCTTGCCTACCCCTCTTAGATCTGCCATGGACCATTATTGATCAATAAAACCTTGCCTACCCCCCTTAGATCTGCCATAGATCATTATTGATCAATCAAACCTTGCCTACCCCTCTTAGATCTGCCATGGACCATTATTGATCAATAAAACCTTGCCTACCCCCCTTAGATCTGCCATAGATCATTATTGATCAATCAAACCTTGCCTACCCCCCTTAGATCTGCCATAGACCATTATTGATCAATCAAACCATGCCTTACCCCCCTTTGATATGAAAGAGACCATTATTGATCAATCAAGCCGTACCTACAATTGTATCCCCCTTAGATCTGCCATAGACCATTATTGATCAATCAAACCATGCCTACCCCCCCTTTGATATGCGAGAGACCATTATTGATCAATCAAACCTTGCCTATCCCCCTTAGATCTGCAATAGACTATTAGTAGATTTCAATGTCAGAGTGTAATACTTTATAACAATAAAATAAGCTTACTTGTGGATTGGGTAACTTGAAAGCTCCACTTCCACAAATTCCTTCATTTTTCTTTTCTTTTAAAAAAGAAATCATGTGAGTAAGAAGATTGTAGAACAAGATCATAAATCTAAACATATTTGAGCAGAAAGATGAGAGGGATGTTCAGCTCGTCGTTGCTTTTAGGGTTAAAATCATAGTTTGCCTAATGTTTATTTGCTTGTAAATACAATTATTAAACATTTTACTCACAATCTCGCATCTGATGATATCGTAAATTATCAAGACCTCAGCCCACAGCTTCGGCAGATAACACAGAACTCGGTCTTGATAATTTACGATATCATGCTCAACCTCATCCAATAATTGCTTATTAATGTACAACCTACATGTACTTGTCAGGAAACTAGTTTTTCTTTAGAATTGGTAACTATTAGGGGTAACCGTTATTTGTTGTCATTCCCACAAGGTCGAGATTTTTGATGGATTCTTTATCTTCAATATGGCGACAAGTTTGAATAGTGACATACCACAGTTTGAAGTAAGTGAGTTTGGCTCACAACAATTATGTTTCCCAGTCGTTTCCTCATGCTTTACAGTAAATAGACAGCAATGGCGTCCCTCAAAACAGCCCCACAATTCCTTTCGAACATCAACTCCGAAATGGCTAATAAATGTAGCAGTTAAATACAGTGAAGAAATGAATACCTGAAATATGTTTCCTTTAGGTTTTTGTCGTATGACTTTCAGTCCTTCAATGCCCACCACAATGGTCGCCACTTGCTTCTTGATTCCATGTATCTTATTGTCATACTGAAAAACATATGGAAAAGATAAACTTGAAATATATTGACCTTTTTTTACAGAAAACGGCGATACACCTTTCACATGTTGCAATGAAAATGAAAAAAAATAGAAATTAAGCATTTTGGCAAATAAGCGAGCAATTTTTACTAAACTTTTCACTTGGATGTACAAATGTATCAGCCGTCAGGTGTGTGACGCGAGCAATGATTTTCAAACTATTCCTCTTGCGCAGCAGGCCAACATTATTTTGACTTTCACTGAAGAAGGCTAAAGAACTAGCTGAAACGTCTGTCAATTTTAATTTAAGTCAGAGACAAAAACTTTTGTAATTATGTCAATGAATCCTGACTGCAACCAATCACTTTTCAAGGTGTGTGACTGTTCGAATTATTTTCAGTGTAAGCCTCTTGTTTGAACTTGTGAAATCCCTGTCCTTTTATACATGTATAACTTCCAGGTACAAACACTAAAACCCTGCAAGATTTTGCACTAAATACATGTAGTCAAACCTGTATTAAGCGGTCACATATTAAGCAGCCATGCAGGCTCTATTTAGTGACCAGTGGTCAATGTTGGAAAGACTGCTTTAGCATTGTTTTACACCTCTATTAAGCAGCCAACCTCTATTTAATAGTGACCAGTGGTCAATGTTTGAAAGAGTGCTTTAGCATTGTTTTACACCTCTATTAAGCAGCCAACCTCTATTTATTTAGCGGCCAGTGGTCAATGTTGGAAAGACTGCTTTAGCATTGTTTTACACCTCTATTAAGCAGCCAACCTCTATTTAGCGACCAGTGGTCAATGTTCGAAAGAGTGCTTTAGCATTGTTTTACACCTCTATTAAGCAGCCAACCTCTATTTAGCGGCCAGTGATCAATGTTTGAAAGAGTGCTTTAGCATTGTTTTACACCTCTATTAAGCGGCCAACCTCTATTTAGCGGCCAGTGGTCAATGTTGGAAAGACTGCTTTAGCATTGTTTTACACCTCTATTAAGCAGCCAACCTCTATTTAGCGACCACTCCAGTGGTCAATGTTGGAAAGACTGCTTTAGCATTGTTTTACACCTCTATTAAGCAGCCAACCTCTATTTAGCGACCAGTGGTCAATGTTGGAAAGACTGCTTTAGCATTGTTTTACACCTCTATTAAGCAGCCAACCTCTATTTAGCGACCACTCCAGTGGTCAATGTTGGAAAGACTGCTTTAGCATTGTTTTACACCTCTATTAAGAGGCCAACCTCTATTTAGCGACCACTCCAGTGGTCAATGTTGGAAAGACTGCTTTAGCATTGTTTTACACCTCTATTAAGCGACCGCAGTCTCTATTTAGCGGCCACTTGCCAATTCCTCACGGTGGCCGATTAATAGAGATTCTATTGTTTATGTTGCATGGATTAAAGTTTATATACTCTAGCTATCATTTATAGTACTAAATAGTACTACATATTTATAGACTTTTATTCTTCATGTTGAATGAGAATAAAATTGGGCAGAGATTTGGTAGAGACAAATGTTTCGTTTTTTTGCAAACAAGAGGGGCAGTTAGGTAGGTAGGTAAGTTTATTTCAACTCGACAGTTTGGGAGAAGTCGAGAGCTGATGTGTAAAACCTTGCCAGCGGCTAGGTTTTACAATGACAAAGATTTTAAATCAGAGCTCGGGACTTCTCTCAAACCCCCGAGTGTTTGCAACAGGCTATGCAAACTCAGTAAAACGTTTTATATTTCTTTTTTCAAATATATACAACTGTGACGTCATTGCCGTGTTTGCATAGTGTGATGCAATGGGTAACAGCCAATCAGATCACAGAGATTGCTGAATGTATTTTATAAACCATCTTCACATAGTGAACTACTATGTGTTACGTTGCATGGTTTAAGTGTTTGAAATCTATCACTATTTAGTACTAAATAGTACTATTATATGTTGCACGGTTTAAATAGTACTACATGTAATATTTATGTTGCGGCGGTTTAAGTGTTTGTACTCTATCACTATTTAGTACTGAATAGTACTATTTATGTTACATGGTTTAAATAGTACTACATGTACATGTATTTATGTTGCGGCGGTTAAAGTGTTTGTACTCTATCACTATTTAGTACTAAATAGTACTATTTATGTTACATGGTTTAAATAGTACTACATGTACATGTATTTATGTTGCGGCGGTTAAAGTGTTTGTACTCTATCACTATTTAGTACTAAATAGTACTATTATATGTTGCACGGTTTAAATAGTACTACATGTAATATTTATGTTGCGGCGGTTAAAGTGTTTGTACTCTATCACTATTTAGTACTAAATAGTACTATTTATGTTACATGGTTTAAATAGTACTACATGTACATGTATTTATGTTGCGGCGGTTAAAGTGTTTGTACTCTATCACTATTTAGTACTAAATAGTACTATTATATGTTGCACGGTTTAAATAGTACTACATGTAATATTTATGTTGCGGCGGTTTAAGTGTTTGTACTCTATCACTATTTAGTACTAAATAGTACTATTATATGTTGCACGGTTTAAATAGTACTACATGTAATATTTATGTTGCGGCGGTTTAAGTGTTTGTACTCTATCACTATTTAGTACTGAATAGTACTATTTATGTTACATGGTTTAAATAGTACTACATGTACATGTATTTATGTTGCGGCGGTTAAAGTGTTTTGTACTCTATCACTATTTAGTACTAAATAGTACTATTTATGTTACATGGTTTAAATAGTACTACATGTACATGTATTTATGTTGCGGCGGTTAAAGTGTTTGTACTCTATCACTATTTAGTACTAAATAGTACTATTATATGTTGCACGGTTTAAATAGTACTACATGTAATATTTATGTTGCGCGGTTTAAGTGTTTGTACTCTATCACTATTTAGTACTAAATAGTACTATTTATGTTGCACGGTTTAAATAGTACTACATGTACATGTAATATTTATGTTGCGGCGGTTTAAGTGTTTGTACTCTATCACTATTTAGTACTAAATAGTACTATTTATGTTACATGGTTTAAATAGTACTACATGTACATGTATTTATGTTGCGGCGGTTAAAGTGTTTGTACTCTATCACTATTTAGTACTAAATAGTACTATTTATGTTGCACAGTTTAATAGTACTACATTGTAATATTTATGTTGCGGCAGTTAAAAGTGTTTGTACTCTATCACTATTTAGTACTAAGTTGCACGGCTTAAGTGTTTGAAATCTATTACTGGCTTTTAGTAATTTAATGAACTGTGAAATATAATAATAGATAGCATTAGTTCAATTGTTCTCTCTAGAAACATGGCAGTTCTTTCAAATTCAAATCTATGCTACAATGACAACCTTTTGCTCAGTATTAAGTTGAGCATGCATGAATTTTCTCAATCACAAAATATGCAAAACACCATAATGACTTTCTTTAAAAGAATTGACGATTCTGAACATTGCAATGGCTTTCTCATTAATATTAGTAGATCAAGAGTGCACTTGAATGGTTTTCTCAGTAATGACAGTAGATTCCATAGCTCTAAAAAAAGGTTTTGAAACAATAGAATGGTTTTGTGTCAACACTGAGGCCCCAATATCATACAAATTAAAAGACACAATACGAATAAAACAGGTGCTATAGCTAGAGAAAACGGAAATGTCGAAAATGATGGGAACATTTGACGAAACGTAGCTTTTGATAGAATTTACACTCGACTGGCTTCCAACACTTGATTAGTTTTCTGTTAAATTCATCGCCTTTAGTAATTTAGACAATGTGTTTTCAGACATTTAAATGGTATTTTGACAAGGTAAATGTTTCTTTGTAGAGTACTTATGAAATGACATGATAAAAATGAGAGAAAGCCTCATCTTAACGCCTACATCTACCATTAGTATCCAATTCTGTGTTGACATAATCTCATTCATGAGTAGGTTTGAACATTGTGAATTATTTATCAAAGAATAGTTCACGCTACAAATCCATTAATGTTTGATCACACCTCAGATATTCGTTGAACAATACCTCTGCTCAGTTAGCGATTCAAGTAGGAAAGATATTACAAAAGGTACAACTAAGATACTGTAAATATAACATAGGTAACAGTGTCTAGAATTTTTATATTACACGAATGTGTATTTGCGATGTTGGCAATTATTTCAGGCCTAGAATACAGGCATTATTTGTTTTAAAATAGTTAATATATTTGCGCATAAGATTTGTTGATTTATTCATGATGAGAGTGTTACTGTATCAGTCCAACGGTGTTGTTGACATATTTTCGAACCCAAACCCTGTCAGTCTAACGTCCTACCATCACCACAAACGTAATCTAGGAAACTAACAAGGTGGAATAATTACACTCGAAATTTAAAAAAAAACTACAAGTACATTTTTAAAAAAGCGCGTAAAATCGTAGTAAAGGTAGAGTAGCATTCGTGTTGATAAGTAGTTGAAGCTGCACAATAAGTCACTACAAACCCAGCGTGATACTGAACCCATCCAGCATTACATTTCTCTTACCCTGATTCTCCGCATTGACGCCACAATCTCAGCTCTACTGCTTGGCTTTGGGATTTCTTTAGACCCGATATACTGATAATAGGATGGGAAGAGAAATCTCAGTAACTTAAGCCATGGAAACCGCTTTAGTAATTTAAATGTGTTTAGATCTTGTGGTAATATGTCATACGGTGGGCGGCTATGGATAGCGCCTTCGCAATGTCCTACTTTAATTTCATTAGGACTTCCAAATAAAATACAAACCCACAAGATGTAGTTAACAGAACTCATGAAATGTTACAGACCTTGACTTGAAAGCGTATTCCATGCTCGAATGCGGCTTCATTGTGTACAGGAACTTTGCTATCGTAAGTTTCTTCTACAAGATCATAAGTATGACGGCGCAGTTTGCCCGGCATTGAGCCTTCGTAGCGGTTACGGCAAACCGCTATGACACCACGATTAAGAGCCAGTCATCATCCAACACAAGACGTGTAACTTTTAGATACACTAACTGCCTCGTAAGTCATTTCAAGTTAAGGCATCTCGTTGTCTCGCTCACGTAATGGGTTCTCAAGGCGTCTCCGTTCAAGCATGACATCCCGATCCGGGTTCGGTTTTGAGGAATGCTGTCGGAAAGCTCTCGGGATTGGTTGAGTTCTACTTGGAAAACCCCTCAGGCGACCAAGGGAGGTGGCCGGGGGATGAATAGAATATATACATCATGATAGTGTTATAATATATATTTGATTACCTTGTAGGTATAAAATAACTACATTGGCATCTCTGGAGTGACAATACTGAGGGGTGTAGGGTAGGGAGCATTGCCCGTACTCCCCCTATATCGGCTATACGGGTACGTGCCGCCAATTTTAAAAACAGGTATGGTTTTCACCCGGGGGGGGGGGGGGGGGTACTCCCCTATATACGCTATACGGGTATGTGCCACGGGATAGGGTATGGTTTTTGAGCTCCCAGGTCTGGGGTAGGGTATCGTTTTTTGCCTTTTTAGGCTGGGATCGGGTACGTTTTGGTCTGGTATAGGGTATGGTTTCCGCAATAACGCCACTATCAGTCGCTATCAATTTACATATCCCTTTAGCACGCTTTCAATCTGGATAGGGTATACATTTTTAAGCTTTAGTCTGGGATAGGGTGTACATTTTAAAGCTTTAGTCTGGGATAGGGTATGGAAAATCAAAATTTTAGGTCTGGGATAGGGTCAGGGTTTTGAGGTGTCCGCGGCACACCCCTACCCAAAAATACCCTTAGTGCCCCCCCCCGGGGGTTTTCAGCGCTTTTACTCTGGAATAGGTTATATAAAATCACACTCTGTCTCTCTCTAGTCTCTCTTTCTGGCAGGGTTATTTATTTTCACAAAGGAACAGGGTTGGATGTTTACAGAAACATCGCTTTGTAATTCGGTATAAAATGAAATGGAACAGGGTATAGTGATAGGACATTTACTCTAGAACAGGAGAGTGATATAAGACATTTCGCTCTGTAACAGGGTCAGGGTTTGGGTAGCCTCCCTCACATCCCCTTTTAGTTCGTCACGCAACGCTAGGGATAGCCTGACAGATCCCTACCCAATATTAAACAGGAAGGAGTACCCCCCGGGCAGCATTGTCACACTCACAGTAGCACGTCTAAACTCATCCAAATTGGATGAAAGTAGTGATTCAGAAAGTTTACCACAAAAGATCCGGTGCTCATATTTCAATCAATACTTATTCGATTCAATCAATATTACTTCGCTTTATCGAACCTGATCTTTCGTGGGAGAAAAACAGTCCAAATATTCACTCTCGTCGATTTGATGTGATGAAATTCGCGCGCAGTTTTC
This sequence comes from Actinostola sp. cb2023, assembly GCA_033675265.1. Lineage (NCBI taxonomy): Eukaryota > Metazoa > Cnidaria > Anthozoa > Actiniaria > Actinostolidae > Actinostola > Actinostola sp. cb2023. The sequence continues at coordinate 115,153 of JAUJYZ010000802.1, forward strand.
CCGGCAAAATCTGTCACACAACGCCGTCTTTCCTGAGTGAAATGTATGCGAATTAGGTGTGAAAAACAAGTATTTTGAAAGGAAAGGCTTTGCCTAATTCCTATTGGATTATAAATTCATTAGTGAGTAATTATCAATTAGATTTAATTGCCAGGTGACGTGTCATTGGTCAATTGTTTTTATGGGTCATTAATTGACTTAATGAAGGTTTGCTTAGTAACGTGTCACGCCAGAACACTGACAACACATCGAACCTTCTTCTTGCAGTCCGTGTAGGACTTACTTCAAGATGAACAAGACGAAGAAATCCACGTTAACGACACCAGACCCTTACCATATACCAGGGTATGTCTTTGTTTTATAACGCTATATCGGAAACCAAGCGATACACTTTATAGTATTAGTATTCAATTCACATTTATTGAATTTTATTAGCTCAAAGTTGTGTATTTTTCTGGTTGATATTTTAACTGATATGTGATCCATTGCTGCAGATATTGTGGATACTGCCCACAGTTTAAATATCAAATCGGTGATACGTTTGGACGAACGACATCAAGTCTGCTCACCACCGATAATGTCGCGAGTTCTGGAAGACCACTGTTAGCAGAAATCGAACAAACACAGCCACCAAGAGTCGACAATAGAAGACAAGTCATCGCTACTCGTACATTCAGTCTGGGTGACCAAAAACTGAGCGACCAAATGGTGCCAGGATACACAGGTAATTTGGTAGTTTATCTCGTCAAAACTCTGTGTTTGCCGTAGGCTATTCAATTGATGACATATTGCTGCTTTAGAGATTAAACCACGATTCTTTGGAGGGGAAAAGCTGATTAGATTAATCTAGACTTTCTGAATTCCTTTAAGTTAACCCGCCTATATTCAAACTACCTGGTATACTTTGTGTCTCGAAATTGATCGAGAATTCTATAGACATATTTCATGGACTCATGGCTGATCATTATGCCCTTCGCGAAATGAAGGAATCATTTTGTTTAAAATTCAATTAAATACGTCGCTCTAAAACACTTCATTTTGAAGAAACTGCACTCTACAATGTCTCCAAACATTATTCCAGTGAAATTATCTTTTTACAGAAAGTTATAGTGGATAGATAGATATGTTTACGTTTCGTTGCCATGACGACTTGCTTCATTTGCCTTCCAAGATATTGTTATGTTTTTATTGAATGTTTGACCTCATATATCAGACTGTCCGCTGCTTTGTTCATTCTGTCAAAGTTCCTTAGATCTTATGCCCCATTCACACCAAGGCTTAAACATGGTTTAAGGTGGTTTAACTAAACAGGTTTAGAAAATTATCTACAGACGCCATGGAACTTTTGGCACAAAACTGCTGGTAAACTGTCCTTTATGTGGCACAGTATTAATTCCAGGTAGTTTGATTCTTGTGCAATTAAATGCCCTCGAATTAGAGAAGCGAGAATAAACCTAGTTTAACTAAACAAGGTTTGGTGTGAATGGGGTATTAGTTTGTTTTTGTTAGCATGTACATGCCGTCTAATAAATTGTATATCAATATTTCCTTTTTTCTCTATTCTAATGAACGAGCTGTTATACATAAGCCGAGAAACTGAAACACCGATCAAAGAGAGTCGTATTATTGTCCTTTCGTTTCCGTTCAGTAATTGGCTTTTTAAAATTATTATCAAGCCGGCTTTTCCTACTGATAACAGCATTTCATTGGAACCATAAAAGGAGATGATAGCGGCGATGTTCAACTACCCCATACTGGTTCTCTTTCTGCAGGATTTGCTGCGCTTTATTAGTAACGCGCACAAAATACACCAATCAAACACATATACATTATTATTACTGGCTTTTTTAGGAAAGCCGTAGCGTTTTCTCAGTAACGTATAATTGTTACGGAGTCGTTTTCCGTGAGTGGGAAAGTTACGGTACCTTGCCGTATTGAAAGAGTTTGATTGGATGAGATCTGCACGCTTTTTGATTGGTTCAGAAAGGAAGCCATTGGAGTGTCACGGTACCGTAGGTTTCCCACTCGTACGAAAACGACTCTATTCATCGCGCGCGCATCACAGTAACTTGCGTCGATTGTACCCAGACCTCTCCATAAGCATGTGCGCGCGTCGCTCTCTCGCTCTTAGATATTTCAGGTCAGCTTGTATCAATATTTAATTATTCTAATATATTTTTATTTTTTCGTATAGGATATATTCCCAAGTCGGAGCATTACTTTGGCAATTCCTACGCTGAGACCTCACGTAGTGCAATAGCCAGCTTCCAAAACGACCAACTGGAGCATAACACGAATACGACCGATCTCCGAACGTTTTGCCGATCTCCAACGAGGCAAAGATGTTCTTCCCGAACTGATCTCGGCGAAAACTCGTGTGGCATCTAAGTATACGGTTCCTTTGAAGTCAATAGGAATGCCTCAACAGTATTACTCGAAGAAAGCGATGCAACACTCGCTGTCCCCTTTCGTTCTGAGTAACGATGACCCGCAGAAAGTCTTTATGACCGGGTATACGGGATTTGTCCCGCTGTACCGGGAATACATGGGCAGGGGTTTCCCTGTCCTTACCAACAAAGCTCTATGTGAATTTACAGATAAAACAGGAAGATTGAAGTCCATTGAGAACCAACCTGTGGTAGTACGTAGGCCTGCAGTAAAAACCAGTCAAAACAAGAACTATCTACGAGCTGAAGAAAGGAACGGGACTTGTTCCACACTACACGGGACACGTGCCAGGTATCCCTCGACCTTTCCTTGAGTTTTTTTTTACGGAATTTTTATCCCATTGTTAACATTACAATTTTGATGCACAACTGTTTAGAGTCGTTTTCGTATGAGTGGGAAACCTACGGCACGGAGTTACGGTCACGGTACGGAATCGAACACATTGCATTCAACCAATCACAGCGCGCGAAATCATTGCTCAACCAATCAGAATGCTTGGATACGGCACGATGATGGCGCGATACGGTCACGGCACGAACTTAACTACTTGGACCCACTCATACGAAAACGACTCTATACAACCTTTCCTTTAGTTAATACCGTCACCGCACGGCACGAACTTAACTACTTGGACCCCACTCATACGAAAACGACTCTATACAACCTTTCCCTTAGTTAATACGGTCACCGCACGGCACGAACTTAACTACTTGGACCCACTCATACGAAAACGACTCTATACAACCTTTCCTTTAGTTAATACCGTCACCGCACGGCACGAACTTAACTACTTGGACCCACTCATACGAAAACGACTCTATACAACCTTTCCTTTAGTTAATACCGTCACCGCACGGCACGAACTTAACTACTTGGACCCACTCATACGAAAACGACTCTATACAACCTTTCCTTTAGTTAATACGGTCACCGCACGGCACGAACTTAACTACTTGGACCCACTCATACGAAAACGACTCTATACAACCTTTCCTTTAGTTAATACCGTCACCGCACGGCACGAACTTAACTACTTGGACCCACTCATACGAAAACGACTCTATACAACCTTTCCTTTAGTTAATACCGTCACCGCACGGCACGAACTTAACTACTTGGACCCACTCATACGAAAGACTCTATACAACCTTTCCTTTAGTTAATACCGTCACCGCACGGCACGAACTTAACTACTTGGACCCACTCATACGAAAACGACTCTATACAACCTTTCCTTTAGTTAATACGGTCACCGCACGGCACGAACTTAACTACTTGGACCCACTCATACGAAAACGACTCTATACAACCTTTCCTTTAGTTAATACCGTCACCGCACGGCACGAACTTAACTACTTGGACCCACTCATACGAAAACGACTCTATACAACCTTTCCTTTAGTTAATACGGTCACCGCACGGCACGAACTTAACTACTTGGACCCACTCATACGAAAACGACTTTATACAACCTTTCCTTTAGTTAATACCGTCACCGCACGGCACGAACTTAACTACTTGGACCCACTCATACGAAAACGACTCTATACAACCTTTCCTTTAGTTAATACGGTCACCGCACGGCACGAACTTAACTACTTGGACCCACTCATACGAAAACGACTCTATACAACCTTTCCTTTAGTTAATACGGTCACCGCACGGCACGAACTTAACTACTTGGACCCACTCATACGAAAACGACTCTATACAACCTTTCCCTTAGTTAATACGGTCACCGCACGGCACGAACTTAACTACTTGGACCCACTCATACGAAAACGACTCTATACAACCTTTCCCTTAGTTAATACCGTCACCGCACGGCACGAACTTAACTACTTGGACCCACTCATACGAAAACGACTCTATACAACCTTTCCTTTAGTTAATACGGTCACCGCACGGCACGAACTTAACTACTTGGACCCACTCATACGAAAACGACTCTATACAACCTTTCCTTTAGTTAATACGGTCACCGCACGGCACGAACTTAACTACTTGGACCCACTCATACGAAAACGACTCTATACAACCTTTCCTTTAGTTAATACCGTCACCGCACGGCACGAACTTAACTACTTGGACCCACTCATACGAAAACGACTCTATACAACCTTTCCTTTAGTTAATACCGTCACCGCACGGCACGAACTTAACTACTTGGACCCACTCATACGAAAACGACTCTATACAACCTTTCCTTTAGTTAATACGGTCACCGCACGGCACGAACTTAACTACTTGGACCCACTCATACGAAAACGACTCTATACAACCTTTCCTTTAGTTAATACGGTCACCGCACGGCACGAACTTAACTACTTGGACCCACTCATACGAAAACGACTTTATACAACCTTTCCTTTAGTTAATACGGTCACCGCACGGCACGAACTTAACTACTTGGACCCACTCATACGAAAACGACTCTATACAACCTTTCCTTTAGTTAATACGGTCACCGCACGGCACGAACTTAACTACTTGGACCCACTCATACGAAAACGACTCTATACAACCTTTCCTTTAGTTAATACGGTCACCGCACGGCACGAACTTAACTACTTGGACCCACTCATACGAAAACGACTCTATACAACCTTTCCTTTAGTTAATACGGTCACCGCACGGCACGAACTTAACTACTTGGACCCACTCATACGAAAACGACTTTATACAACCTTTCCTTTAGTTAATACCGTCACCGCACGGCACGAACTTAACTACTTGGACCCACTCATACGAAAACGACTCTATACAACCTTTCCTTTAGTTAATACCGTCACCGCACGGCACGAACTTAACTACTTGGACCCACTCATACGAAAACGACTCTATACAACCTTTCCCTTAGTTAATACGGTCACCGCACGGCACGAACTTAACTACTTGGACCCACTCATACGAAAACGACTCTATACAACCTTTCCTTTAGTTAATACCGTCACCGCACGGCACGAACTTAACTACTTGGACCCACTCATACGAAAACGACTCTATACAACCTTTCCTTTAGTTAATACCGTCACCGCACGGCACGAACTTAACTACTTGGACCCACTCATACGAAAACGACTTTATACAACCTTTCCTTTAGTTAATACGGTCACCGCACGGCACGAACTTAACTACTTGGACCCACTCATACGAAAACGACTCTATACAACCTTTCCTTTAGTTAATACCGTCACCGCACGGCACGAACTTAACTACTTGGACCCACTCATACGAAAACGACTCTATACAACCTTTCCCTTAGTTAATACGGTCACCGCACGGCACGAACTTAACTACTTGGACCCACTCATACGAAAACGACTCTATACAACCTTTCCTTTAGTTAATACCGTCACCGCACGGCACGAACTTAACTACTTGGACCCACTCATACGAAAACGACTCTATACAACCTTTCCTTTAGTTAATACCGTCACCGCACGGTACGAACTTAACTACTTGGACCCACTCATACGAAAACGACTCTATACAACCTTTCCTTTAGTTAATACCGTCACCGCACGGCACGAACTTAACTACTTGGACCCACTCATACGAAAACGACTTTATACAACCTTTCCTTTAGTTAATACCGTCACCGCACGGCACGAACTTAACTACTTGGACCCACTCATACGAAAACGACTCTATACAATCTTTCCTTTAGTTAATACTGCTCCTATTGTCCTGCATGCCATTTCAATACAAGCATTAAGAGTTCCAGACTTCCGGTACGCGCGCAATGCATTGTGAGATTATTACAAAGGAAAAGTGAGCACCAAGTGAGCAAAAACATAGCTTGGGCTCCCTGTGTCTAGAATTGGTGCTCACTTTTCCTTTGTAATAATACCGGAAGTCTGGAACTCTTGATGCTTGTATCTACGGCACAGTAAAAGATGGCGACTGTACATTGACAAAAATTACCACAATCCTTTGCGAATCTAAATCGATCAGTACCATACAATACAACACAACATACGATTGTTGCAATTCTAATGTCCAGTAAGTGATTCGATTCATATTTCATTTTACCGACTGGATGATTAATAATATTCACTCTCATACAACAATACAGTACTTTATTTGCACGCTTTTTGATTGGTTCAAAAAGAAAGCCAATTTGAGTGTCACGGTACCGTAGGATTCACGACTCTACAGTAACCGCAGGTACACTAACCACAGGTAACCCACCGATACGAAAACGACTATAGGAGTGGGAAGTAGTTGCGGTACCGTTCGTGCGGTGACCATGCCCTGTCCAAGCATTCTGATTGGTTGAGCAATGATTTTGCGTGCTCTGATTGGTTGAATATATGTCTTCGATTCCGTACCGCACTGGACTTCGTATACTCATAAGAAAACGACTCTGTCGGACCCGTTCGTGATAACAACTTCACATTTACAATTTCGATGTTCTCGAAACTTGTTGCGTTGTTTTAACAAGGTGTAGTGTTTTGGCGCGCAAAATATGTACGAAGCGCCACCTTTTTCGCTACTGTATATTTCCTTTTCTTCTTCATTTCTTACTTCTGTTATTTCATCCTACGTGTTCATTGCACAATTACCTCCCACTACCGGTATTGTCAAGTTAATCACAGAGGACTTGGCCGTCGGTTAGTTTTCTTTGTATTAACACTTTGCTCTGATTTCTTCCAGGAGAAAAATTCAGTTATGGGATGACGTTTGGCTACAGTACCCAGTATGCACAGCACGCTTTGCCTACTTGATTTGAACATCGACCGCGTGAGTCCTGGACCCTAACATGATATGCATATTGCATGTATGACGTCATAATCACCTTACTCTAATTGCATGGGTAAACTGGCTGAATAGCCCAATGAAAGTTTGTATACACACCAGAGTAAATCACTTGTAACTGAACATTATTTTATAATTAAAAACGTTATTTGATAACCACAGTAAAATGTAGCTAGCCTCCTACCTTTGTTTTTCGGATACCTGTGTATTTTTCTGTTACACAGGAACCCCAAATAATAGAGTTGAAGGGTACAAAATAACACGAATTTTTAATATTCAAGGGCAGAGGTTAGTGGTTCGATCCTTGTATTCATCGTATTTCCTCTAATAAGTGTACCTTCAACGGACTACTAATGGGGGGAGGGGAGAGGGAGAAGGGGGAAGGGGGAAGGGGGAAGGGAAGTGGCCGAGCCTGGCACACGTTCCAGAGAAAATGACAGTAAACACAGCATTTACCGCGTGATGCGCCGTCCCTTTATTTTACATTCTTCTTTCCATTTCCTTATTCTTCGTTCAAATGAGCAACACACCAAAACGTTAATAGGCTTTTAAAAAAAACTCCTTACGATTTCTCTATACACAGTTTTGTTGAAAGAGGCGGATAAATACAGCATTATTTAGTGTCCATTGATTCCTGTGATTGGATTTCCCTCAGTAATTCATCACAGTACCTAGAAATATAGAACGCAATGCATGAGATTATTATGTCATTGTGCCTCTCTTGTCTGCTGAAACTGTTTCAATATGCACTCTGCGGGCGCGTCTTACGGAACGCACACAGGAAGCCCAACATAGGACGTTACTCAACACAGGGAACCCAACATAATATGCATTGCGTGTCTACCACAGGAAACCCATAAAAAAGACGCAAATATCATTTTATTGCATTATTTAGTAGCCTCAATGGTTGGGCTGCCTGTGGACTTACCTGGCGACCCTGTGCTTGTGCTTCACAGCTGCAACTTGTTCTCGTAAGATTTCAGGATTAATGTGAGCTGCTTCTTTGAGTACTGCTAGTACGCCTTCCTGTAATAGCGAACCAAGACAACATGTATGATGTATATTGTACGATTGACATGATAGAAAATGATTCAAATACTGGACACAATGATGTAGGAACTGAATTGTTGGTAATGATCATGATGATGATGACAATCAGTGGTGGAAATGACGACAATGATCAGTGATGATGATCATTGCATGATGATGATGATCAGTGATGATGATGATCAGTGATGTTGATGATCGGTGATGATGATGATCAGTGATGATGATGATCAGTGATGTTGATGATCAGTGATGATGATGATCAGTGATGATGATGATCAGTGATGTTCATGATCGGTGATGATGATGATCAGTGATGATGATGATCAGTGATGTTGATGATCAGTGATGATGATGATCAGTGATGATGATGATCAGTAATGATGATGATCAGTGATGATGATGATGGTGGTAGACAGTGCTAACCTGTATACTAGTAGACGGGTCATCGAGGTGTACTAACAATCCCTTGAACATCGACTGAAGGTGAAACTTGTACAGATCTCGGTCATAACTATCAGGAAATGCCCTGACGACAAATCATACATCACAGTAGTTATTCATTTCAAATTCGCCCAGGACTGCGCGTTCATTACTAACACAGGTAGACCAAAGTAAACATACCTAAAAAACGCTAGGAATGTCTTGGTTACCATGACTCTAATCTCATCACTACTGTCGTCCATCCTCTTCATCAGTTCTGGGTAGATTTGATGTAATAAATCACCTATAAAATACCAAACAACTAAATCGTAAAGACTGTTCATCCATGGGAGTGTCCGCTATCTTAGCCAGCGTCTTTTCCCCTCTCCCTAATCTCCTACGGACTAGGCTATCCTTCCCACAATAACATTGTTGAACATGATGATGATGATGATGATTTAAGATGATGATGATGATTATTTTTATTATTTATGATGACGATTTATGATGTTTTATGATGATTTTTTATTATGATAAATGATGATGATGATAAATATGACGATGATTTAAGGACGTTCGCGGGCAAAAAAACTAAACATGTTTTTTCCCTGAAATTTCGTATGGTGAAATAAGATCATTATAGAAGCTAAATGAGCAAATAAAAAATGGAGGTCACCGACTTCGCTATGGAGCCAGATTTTTTCAAAGTATACCCTTTTTCTGATCGAAATTACGTGCGTTCAATCCACGGAAAGTCGAGAATGACAGGAATTTTTTGGTAGAAAAACTAAACGGATTGCTAAAATTTTCTTCAAATGGCTATCTAAGAGTTTAGAGAATAAAATTATGTACAAAGATTTGTGAATATGTAGAAACAACCTGTAGTTTTTGGCTCGTATTTACAGTCACCACGTAGCCATCGACGACTCTTTCGCGTGAAGGTAGGTTGAAGTTTTCATCTAAATTCGTGTTTTTATCAAAAATCTAAACATGTTTTTTTTTCCTTTAAATTTGGTACATGGGGAGTTTTTATGATTCTTTGTAAAATCACAAAATAAAAAATGGGGGTCACCGGTATCGTTCTCGAGATATTAGCCGATGAAAATCATCTACGTAACATGCGTGACTGGCTGCCATCTTGGACGTGAGGAAAGAGGACTGGACCGAGATGATTCGAACCTTGATTTTATGCGCAGAAAAGATGCGCGTGAACAATGCGCGCGAACGTCCTTAAGATGATGATGATTATTATTTTTATTATCTATGATTTATAATGACGATTTATGATGTTTGATGATGATTATTTTTATTATCTATGATTTATAATGACGATTTATGATGTTTGATGATGATTATTTTTATTATCTATGATTTATAATGACGATTTATGATGTTTGATGATGATTATTTTTATTATCTATGATTTATAATGACGATTTATGATGTTTGATGATGATTATTTTTATTATCTATGATTTATAATGACGATTTATGATGTTTGATGATGATTATTTTTATTATCTATGATTTATAATGACGATTTATGATGTTTGATGATGATTATTTTTATTATCTATGATTTATAATGACGATTTATGATGTTTGATGATGATTATTTTTATTATCTATGATTTATAATGACGATTTATGTTTGATGATTATTTTTATTATCTATGATTTATAATGACGATTTATGATGTTTGATGATGATTATTTTTATTATCTATGATTTATAATGACGATTTATGATGTTTGATGATGATTATTTTTATTATCTATGATTTATAATGACGATTTATGATGTTTGATGATTATTTTTATTATCTATGATTTATAATGACGATTTATGATGTTTGATGATGATTATTTTTATTATCTATGATTTATAATGACGATTTATGATGTTTGATGATGATTATTTTTATTATCTATGATTTATAATGACGATTTATGATGTTTGATGATGATTATTTTTATTATCTATGATTTATAATGACGATTTATGATGTTTTATGATGATTTTTTTATTATGATAAATGATGATGATGATAAATATGACGATGATGATTTATGATGATGATGATATTTGATGACGATAAATGATGATTTATGATGATGATGGTGGTGGTACCATCTATGTTTGCTGTAGCATGACACAGTTCTCTTTCTACTTACCATGAAAGCAATCTTTACAAGAAATAAGAAGTTTTTGCAACGCTTTACACGATACAAATCGAGTAGTTTGGTTGTGATCTTCTAGACACGAGTTGATCTGTTGATAGAAACACGCGAGCGTACATCATACGATGTCTAATAGAAATTAGCCCGGTATAGTAGTGATGTTAATACGCCGTAGGTGCATATGTTTGGCAGCATGGATGCATGCTGAGAATGGCTTGGTTTACGCGCATGTCAAGAAACCCGGTATATGTGTTCGTAACGATACCCGGTAGGTATCTACGGCACGTGATAAAACGATGTTTTCATACAGATACCCGGTACGTATACGGCACGTGATAAACACGCCATGCATGTGTTCATACCGATACCCGGTACCGTGCATGATAAACCCGGTCAGTCCTCGTGTCAATACCCAGTAGGTATACGGCACGTGATAAACCCGGTATGTGTTCGTAACAATACCCAGTAGGTATCTACGGCACGTGATAAAGCCGATGTTTTTATACAGATATCGGGTACGTATACGGCACGTACTAAACACAGTATGTGTTCATACCGATACCCGGTATATGTTCATACCGATACCCGGTAGGTATACGGCACGTGATAAACCCGGTATGTGTTCATGCCGATATCCGGCACTGAGGTATGCGTGATAAAATACCTGTGTAAGCAAGTCTTTGATAATATCCTTGGCCTGCTTATCGGTGAGTAACCCAGCTTGAAGTACAGCCCATAAACACGATATGGCTGCTGCTCGTACTGATGCAGCGGTTCTAAACAAATGTCATATTAGCAACATGATTATAGATTCCTCTATGGGCTTCCTGTTTGTCTATTGACCGTCAGGGGACTGGAACGTTTTTACTAGAAAAACAAAATACAGTCGAACACAACGGCCACCTCGGGACAACATTTTGTGGCCGTTGTGTAGAGGTGGCCGTTGTGTAGAGGTGGCCGTTGTGCGAAGGTTTTAAAAACGAATAAATGTATGGGCTTGCTGGTGGCCGGGACAATAACCGCTGGCCGTTACAGAGAGGTGGCCGTTGTGGGGAGGTGGCCGTTAGTAGAGGTTCGACTGTAAAAGCGAGATCGACCATTTCGTTTCTCGCCGGGGTTCAAGTGCCCATCGGCCTAAAATACCCTTCTAGATTAAATCAACCTACCTTCCTGCTTGCCAGACACAGTTAGGAATGATCATGTCTTTCACTATGACGGTAGAATAGGAGCTGAACCGGTCTAACGCTACTCCTGACTTAGAAGCGTCCATCACTAGTCTGGACATCAACGAGAATGTCCTGTTTATTGGATGAAAAAGTCAAATACTTTCATGATAACGAAATTTGAGGTTATAATAATAATAATTAGGGGTGGCTAATCGTCCTTCATTGCAGCCGGTAGCTGAATTGCGAAGGACGCAGCTCAACGTGGTCGAGTCGAAGGCATATAAACGCCTTTATTATGATGATGATTATGATGATGGTGATAGGCTATGATGATGATAAGATCAAGAGATGGTTGTGACGATGGTGGCAGTGGCATACATATGGTGGTGATGATCATGAACTAAAACCTCTGCTGACCATCATTGCCTGGATTAGCTTGCTATTAGGCAATTATTATTGATTAAAGATTAAAGATGATGACGATGATGATGACGATGATGATGATGATGGTCATTGATGATGACGATGGTGATGATGACGATGGTGATGATGATGATGGTGATGGTCATTGATGACGATGATGATGATGACGATGGTGATGATGACGATGGTGATGATGACGATGGTGATGATGACGATGGTCATTGATGACGATGGTGATGATGACGATGGTGATGATGACGATGGTGATGGTGATTGATGACGATGGTGATGATGACGATGGTGATGATGATGGTGATGATGATGGTGATGATGACAATGGTGATGATGACGATGATGATGGTGATGATGATGGTGGTGATGATGACGATGGTGATGATGATGGTGGTGATGATGACGATGGTGATGATGACGATGGTGATGATGACGATGGTGATGATGACGATGGTGATGATGATGGTGGTGCATGCGCTTTCCGTGCAATCTTCGGAGCAGTGTCGCCAATACTTCTCAGTTTTGCTCGGGAGGCGTTCGTTTTCATGCTCACTGCTTTACTTACTTCAATCTCATTTCTGGATCTCTGTTTACATCAAAACATGAAGTAAATACAGGCATAGCGTCGCTTATCAACGACTGACACAGCACAGGGCCTGCATTGGACAGCAACACGTCAAATAGTTGTCTCTCAGGGGAGTGACTATGCCAGGATTTGTGATTGGCCTGTAATAACACAACAAATTCATAATGTCCTGCGCTAAACTGTGATGAAGATAGAAAGAAACGAACGAAAAGGGAACGTGTTTTGCGTTGGCAAGAGAAGATTACACAACCGTCCGGTTGGCTCAGTTGGTTGAGTACCGGTCTATTGTGCGGGAGGTTCGTGGTTCAAGTCCCGGCCGGACCATTACTCAGGGTCTTAAAATAATTGAGGAGAAGGTGCTGCCTTTGTAATTACATCTGCAAATCGTTAGACCTTCACGTCTTCTCGGATAAGGATGTTAAACCTGAGGTCCTGTCTCCCGACCCTAATCTAACCTTTCACAGGGGACATTAAAAGAACCTGTTGAACTCTTCGTAAGAGTAGGGGATTGTTACCCGGTTCAACAGCCTATACTTCAAATTGGAGGCATAACACACTAACGTACTAACTCCTCATGATTGTAAGCTGCTCGGCTGCCGTAGGCGCCTTTCATATGCAGCCCGAAAAAGTCCTCCATCGGTTGTAAAGCGCATTGAGACAATGTGAAATGCGCTATATAAGAACCGACATATTATTATTATTATTATGCAAGAACAAGCTACACTGAGCTTTGCGCGAAATTTGAAAGAGAAAATTTGTGCCTTGAGCTTTGCGCGCACGAGTTATGGGTCGATACATTTTCCCCGTGTACAAGCAGTTAGAGTGGTTTTCGTATGAGTGGGAAACCTACGGCACGGAGTTAGAGCAGATTTCGTATGACTGTGAAAAACTTACAGCACAGACGTGCCGTGCCGTGACCGTGATGATTTAGGATTTCGAATGAATCCGTGCCGTGACCGTGCCGTGTGCCGTGGTTTTTCACAGTCATACGAAATCTGCTCTACCGTCACGGTACGGAACGAATACATCTATTCAACCAATCACAGCGCGCAAAATCATTTCTCAACCAATCAGAATGCTTGGATACGGCATGATGATGCCGCGATACGGTCACTGCACGGCATTAACCGTACCGTAACTACTTCCCACTCATACGAAAACGACTCTATTACAGACAGGAGTCTCCCTGGATATGAGGAAAGAGTATTCTCTACGATAGACAAATCCCGATTATTTTCGCTATAGTTTAGTACATATATCTACACTGCATTACCTTAAGCTGTTCTAACAGACCAGTACTGTGTGCTTCATACAGCTGGTTGATATTCTCTAATTTCTGTACATCGACCAACATGTCTAGGCACTCTTTGATCTACAACAAATGAGATGTCAGTTCCGAATAAATTCCGCCGGAAAACACCATGATTTTTTCCAATTACAAAATCCTGTGATGGTTTCAATTCTCTTAAGGGAGGCCATACGGGAATGAAAAACCGGGGGTAACTCCCATGTGAAAGGGGCGGGGATGATCGTTCTCTTTTAGGGGTGTAAATTACGGTTTTTGGTATGACTTAGGCTGTTCATGACGGAACGCCAATATTTTTATGACCACAGCTCTTATATGTCTGTCTGTTTTAGAATGGTATATTTTAGGGGTCAAATAACCCTTAAGCCACACACAGATTGATCTCGTTTAGGGGTTTTTAAAATTCAAATTTTCCCTGACCCTCTCCCCCGGATGAAGAACTTCTAATTTAAAGCTGTTTAGAGACTGGGGCGTAACCCCCTCCCCCTGGCGTACCCTTTTCAGCCCTCTTTTAACCCCACATGGGAACATCCTGGGTGTCCCAGTAAGTGCATTCTCTAGATTCCCAAGCAAACCATACCTCGTCTTCCAGAACAGCGCGGTTTTGTAGCGCCTTGACATGCATGATGACAGTAAATAGTTGATAACTGTATGGTGAGCAGTGCGAGCCAGCCTTGTGTAGTAGTGCTTTGATAAGATTAAGGAGTTGGTGTTGGGTGGAGGTCTGCTCAGCACAGCAAATATCAGGATTGCACAGTGTCTCAAAAATAGACTGAAGAGTAACACATTACAACAGAATTAACAGATATAAATCCAATGTTTTTACATGTGTTTTCCTCAATTGCGACTGATGAATTTTCCCTCTAATCCGTGTAGAAACATTGACAGCTTTGGGTACCCAGAAGTCATCAGTATTGTAATGAAAAACAAATCTTTCAGTTCGATCAAAGAAAGTAGACCGATTTCATCCCAAAGGAAGACCGAAATTATTTTGTAAACTCTTTATTTTTTATTTTTTTTTTTTTTATTATTATTATTATTATTATTTTTTTTAAAAACTCTTTCCCGTTTTGATTGACAGAAAGCCAATGCAATGTGCCAGCGAAAACGGACGATTTCACCGGTCGCGATACAAAGAACATCTCTAATTCTAAATGCACACTCTATTCTGAAACCATTGGCATGGTTGTAATAGATAGTTTTACCTATAAGTAATATTAGAGCTTATGTGATGTATAATCTTTATAATTATATTTACCATATTTAAGAGAAAATCTCTATCTATCTATCTCTATTTTTATTTTATTTTATTTTTTATTTTTTTTATTTATATTTATTTTTTATTTATTTTTTTAATTTTTTATTTTTTTTTTTATTTTTTTATTTTTACAATCTATCTTTATATCTAAACCATTTTGTAGGCTAAATTTTCTTATGTAAAATAGCAAAGAAAACATAGGATCATACCTGTATCTGTGGCACCAGCAATTCTGGGTTACAGCCATGTATAAGAGCAGCTAATATTGTCAGGCAGTTTGTACAGGCTTGAGGCGAGGAGCTGGCGGATGTTTTAAGGTGTGGTAGGGCAAGTTTTAAAAACACAGCAGGATCAACAAAACTACCTGCTAGCTGTGCACTGGCAATAACCTACAGATAGAGTAATGAATGTATGGTTGTATGTTATTAGCATAGCCTACAGATAGAGTAATGAATGTATGGTTGTATGTTATTAGCATAGCCTACAGATAGAGTAATGAATGAATGGTTGTATGTTATTAGCATAGCCTACAGATAGAGTAATGAATGTATGGTTGTATGTTATTAGCATAGCCTACAGATAGAGTAATGAATGTATGGTTGTATGTTATTAGCATAGCCTACAGATAGAGTAATGAATGTATGGTTGTATGTTATTAGCATAGCCTACAGATAGAGTAATGAATGTATGGTTGTATGTTATTAGCATAGCCTACAGATAGAGTAATGAATGTATGGTTGTATGTTATTAGCATAGCCTACAGATAGAGTAATGAATGTATGGTTGTATGTTATTAGCATAGCCTACAGATAGAGTAATGAATGTATGGTTGTATGTTAATAGCATAGCCTACAGATAGAGTAATGAATGTATGGTTGTATGTTATTAGCATAGCCTACAGATAGAGTAATGAATGTATGGTTGTATGTTATTAGCATAGCCTACAGATAGAGTAATGAATGTATGGTTGTATGTTATTAGCATAGCCTACAGATAGAGTAATGAATGTATGGTTGTATGTTATTAGCATAGCCTACAGATAGAGTAATGAATGTATGGTTGTATGTTATTAGCATAGCCTACAGATAGAGTAATGAATGTATGGTTGTATGTTATTAGCATAGCCTACAGATAGAGTAATGAATGTATGGTTGTATGTTATTAGCATAGCCTACAGATAGAGTAATGAATGTATGGTTGTATGTTATTAGCATAGCCTACACAATAATGAATGTATGGTTGTATGTTATTAGCATAGCCTACAGATAGAGTAATGAATGTATGGTTGTATGTTATTAGCATAGCCTACAGATAGAGTAATGAATGTAATATGTTATTAGCATAGCCTACAATAGAGTAATATACATGTTATTAGCATAGCCTACAGATAGAGTAATGAATGTATGGTTGTATGTTATTAGCATAGCCTACAGATAGAGTAATGAATGTATGGTTGTATGTTATTAGCATAGCCTACAGATAGAGTAATGAATGTATGGTTGTATGTTATAGCATAGCCTACAGATAGAGTAATGAATACATGTTATTAGCATAGCCTACAGATAGAGTAATGAATGTATGAATATAGCCTACAGATAGAGTAATGAATGTACAAATGTATACATGTTATTAGCATAGCCTACAGATAGAGTAATGAATATACAAATGTATACATGTTATTAGCATAGCCTACAGATAGAGTAATGAATGTATGGTTGTATGTTATTAGCATAGCCTACAGATAGAGTAATGAAGTAGTATGATTAGCATAGCCTACAGATGTATACATGGTTGTATGTTATTAGCATAGCCTACAGATAGAGTAATGAATGTATGGTTGTATGTTATTAGCATAGCCTACAGATAGAGTAATGAATGTATGGTTGTATGTTATTAGCATAGCCTACAGATAGAGTAATGAATGTATGGTTGTATGTTATTAGCATAGCCTACAGATGTAATGAATGTACATGTTATTAGCATAGCCTACAGATAGAGTAATGAATGTATGGTTGTATGTTAATGAATATACAGATGTAATATGTGTGGTTGTATGTTATTAGCATAGCCTACAGAACACATCAGTGTCACCATCACCATCACCAGTAGATCCCATACTGTAGATCATTTTCTTCACCATGAACATTATCCCTCTGTATACTGCATGGCACTCAAATTCGTACATCTGTACTAATGTCATATTAGTTATAGTACATGTACATACAATGTAAATTCTTTTAGATCACTAAATATCATAATCATGTATCAAACAGCACCATCAGAACCGTCATCAAAACGTTTTTCAACCATATAATCTCTCTTTTCTAGAATTATTTTATTTGTAACTGTACCTGGTTCACTACTTCTTGTTCTTCATCTTGACAGCCTTTATACAATCCATTTAACAGCAATTCCATGTGTTGCATAGTGTTATCCTCAGCATAGAACAATAAATGGAAAACCAATGCTGCAGACTGAAATGTAAATACATCATCATCACAATCATCATCATCACAATCATCAATATCATCCCACCACTACCATACATCATTATCATCATCACAATCACCATCATCACAATCATCATTAGCATCATCACAATCATCATTAGCATCATCACAATCATCTTCACAATTATCATCATCACAATCATCATCATCATCACTATCATTATCATCTTTCTCATTACCACCACAAGGGCCACAAGTTTATTAGTGTGTATACACTATTATGTGCTATCCTCTTGAAAGGCTTTATTATTATTACCATCAATATCATCCCACCACTACCATGATAATTATCATCATCATTTTCATCAATATCATTCCACCATTAGTGCTGTCAGAACTTGATTCTTCATGACCACACATCCTTGAAGGACCATAGAGTATATCCACAGGACAACAGTGATGGGGTACGTAGAGGGCACACCGTCCGTCCCTGGGAGACCAATTTGACTGAAGGGGCATGGACAAAACAAAACACAGGTGTCTGTTACAGATACAACCTTCCTTGGTGACATTTATCTCTCGTGAGTTTCCTTTTGTAAACAACTGCCCTGGTTGTCCACAAGGATGTTTTCCAGCTAGTGAGTGTTTAAACTATACCTTTTTTCTAGTTTCCACAGTCCAATCAGACATATCTCTCAGAGCTGCTGGTAAAATCTTAGACAAGTTTCTTTGGATAAGAATTCTACATCCTAGACTAGGTCTGGGGATATCTGAAATAATACCATGCAGAACAGTCATTGCATAGAACCATGAATACCACTTCATAACATAACACAGGTCACATTATGTGTCTGGATGCAATACTGCATGGAATCAAGTGTAGCTTAAAACTCAGATGAATACTACTTCATAACTTGACATACATTGTATTTAAAGTTACATGTATTATATGGCAAAGAAACTAGGAGGATTGTATACATGTATGTATACCCCATTGTTACAACCATGTGTAAAAAATGGCTGTGTTAATGGGGTGTCTGTAATAGCGTCAAGAAAATGTATGACTGAGCCGTTGTTCGGGCCAAAATTAAGTGGTCATAATATGGAGGTGGTCATATTAACGGGGTGGCCGTAAGGCAGGGTTTTGAGAGTCAGGTGAGCATAGTTATACCTGTTATAAGTCTGAATGTACTCTGCACATCGAAGTTTATTTTATCTTTTAACTCTTCTTCATTTTCTTTAGCATATAATTCTCCAACCTGTAACATACATGAAAGGGAATGCAAGGAATGTAGTCAAGTCAAAATAATTACCAAATCCTAAATAATTGAAAGTCAAAATACTTTGTTATAAATTATATAGTTAGCGTCTCTTGCTTTACGGTTTCAAATCTCTCTGTAAGTTGTTTGAATATATCAGATCGGCAATAACAAAGGGTCAGCCTACAGCTCTCGTAAGATCTATGCCAATTGGGTCAATTAGCCATTAACAAAACGAGCAGGGGACTGGGACCTAGTCCGTAAAACTAATTAAATAAGAAACTAGCAAAAATGGGCATCATTTTCTGAGAGAGCAGATCAAACTTAGCTAGTCTGGAAAGTTTGGTGAAATTCGGCTTAATATTGACGATGCTAGAGGGCATCAAATATGTCTATTTTCCCATACAAACTCTGTAAATTTTTGACGTTGTCCATCCAAACCATACATTCACTGTAAAATTTTGGAGGGGCAACACAATATCAAAAGCTTATAATTCCGACAGAATTCGCTCAAATCACATCAAACTTTGCACAGATGCTAATTTCAACATGCTTTTTCATGTCATGAACTTAATTTTGTAATTGCATTAATTCTAATAAACTCATTCCCAGTCCCCTGCTCGTTTTGTTAATGGCTAATACTATTAGAGTAAAACAATAGAAACAAAACAATAGAACGAGTAGACAATAGTAGATAATGAATTCTATTGTTTGTATTATCCAATCACAACAGCTCTTCTAGCAGCTGAAGGCCAACCCATAACAAACTGATTTATAATACTAAAGTTAGAAGTACACTTTACTGGCTTGTCGTTCCGCGTGGCTACACACGTTGCTCAGCCATCCAGGTAATGAGTTAATAATAATAATAATAATAATAATCTTTATTTTGAGTGGGTTTACAAATACAGCAATACAACAATACTGGTTTCCAATTTGGCCCACTAGATACAATAACTACAGATTACAATAATTACAGAACAATACTTGTTGGACGCGCTCGCTGAAAATGCGCTCGTTACGCGCTGAATATGCACTCGTTAATCAACAGAAATAATAGAACACATACATGTACAATCAGTAAGGCCTAGTTCAGACATTGTGCTAATCATGAGCCGTTCTCAATTAAAACAATAGATAATGAGGTGGCTGCTCTTGGAAAGTACGGCGTTTGAACTAGGCCTAAGTCTACCAACCTGATCCATAAATTCCCTGGATGTTTTCTGAATGTCAGGCATTTCGTCAGATAAACCAGTCAATAAGTAAGGCAGCAGCTTATGGAAGTAGGAATATCTGATGTGAAAAGAAATGAGTATTAAACACATACAGAATGGTATCATGCACACACTAAGAAGCTAACAACTGGGAACACATTGAACTCTGTCTGGACAGACACCCCTCTAAGGTGAACGCCCCTCTGAGACACAGTGATTCATACAACCTATAAGCAGACAGCTATGTTTGTTGCGAGGGTATCTGCTGACAGGAAGTTCTACTACCTACCTGTCTCTAAGATCGAGTAACCAGCCTCCAACCACATTTGTTACCATTGCTCTTACAGCAGGCGACGAATCAAATGTACGCTGTGCTAGATGTGATGTGACGTCATCCACATTCTTACCATCGCCATATTGTATTACTACTCCAATGGTCTAATTGAATAACATCAAAATAATGTATTATTAATGACACTGTTTACAAGGTTGCTATGTGTACTTGCATTTCAGTACACTGCATCAAAACTGCTGTAAAATAAGACCTTCTGAACTCTACTTCAGCAACACC
Source organism: Actinostola sp. cb2023 (assembly GCA_033675265.1). Classification (NCBI taxonomy): domain Eukaryota; kingdom Metazoa; phylum Cnidaria; class Anthozoa; order Actiniaria; family Actinostolidae; genus Actinostola; species Actinostola sp. cb2023. Next base: position 136,258 of record JAUJYZ010000802.1, read on the forward strand.
AATTTAGACAAAAGTTGTGAAAACACTTTCAAGAGTATATATTAACATACAATGTACATAGATGGAGGTTTCATTACTACACGGAGCTTGTGAAAATGTGCATATCAATGTAGTTAATACTATGTACAGTGTACTAACTGCTCATGATTGTAAGCTGCTCGGCTGTCATGGGTGCCTGTCATATGCAGCCCGAAAATGTTCTCCATCAGTTCTAAAGCGCATTGTGACAATGTGAAGCGTGCTCTATAAGAACGACCATTATTATATATACATGCATGTACTTTCAACAACTTGTATATTAGATCAAGTAATTCTTTGCTGGTTGGTGTAGACATAATGAGTTTGTTCGTTTCTTCAACCAAAACATTTTTATTTTAAAACCAAGCTTTCGGACACATGGTCCATCTTCAGGGTGTAAAATGGTAGTAATTCGTCAAAACTAACAGCTATTACGTTGTAAACAAATAGTGCTCGCAAACAAAAACAAAAAAAAAAAAAAAAAACAAAAAAGACAATATGCGCAAGCAAGGAAACTATACTAGCAAGTTCAGAATGTGTGATAGATGACAGATTAAAATTTCTTAAATAGAGCAGTGTAATTTTGTGGCAAAATTCTGCCAGTGTCTCTGTTACTAATGGCATTTGTACTAAGTGTATATTGACTACTCAACTACAGTGTGCAGTTTAAAGGAAAAGATTACCTGAATACAAGCCTGTCTGACTTTAGAGTGTTGATGACTTATTGTTTTTAATAAAGAATTCACAAGAGAATTTCCTTGGAAGTGAAACTGTTCAGGAATAGCAGGTGCTAATGTGTTAATGCAACGAAAACTTTCCTGAGGAAAAGAAAGTAAGGTGAAAACACAGCATCATACAAGTACATTTTACCTGGAAATCAACTAGCCCCGGTTGCACGAAAGGTGAATAGCGCTATCCACCGGATAAGTCTTATCCAACGGATAAAACTGATACAGTTATCCAATAAATTTTATCAGTTGGATAATACTTATCCGGTGGATAGCGCTATTCACCTTTTCGTGCAACCAGGGCAAGAAGATTGGTCACAGGATTAATTTGCATGGTATAGCAACTACGGTATTTACATTTGCCTTATTCTTCAACACAATCAACTGCCGTATACATACATGTACTACTAGCCTTGTTTTCACATGTGATGCAGGCATACCGTGTAAGTAAGAGTCTAATAAGCCAGTTCAGAGTTTAAGAATAAGATTCAGTGCGCATGCAATTTTATCCCGATTATATCACCTTCATTATTTTTTGTTATTTAAAAATCACACAAACGTTAACAAAAGAAGGTGATATAATCGGGATAAAATCGCATGCGCACTGAACCTTATATTCTTAAACTCTGAACTGGCTTATTGGAAACTGCAAGAAGCACCTTTTGAGTTGCAGAGTAATTAAAATAGGTGATAATTAAAACTCACCTTCCTGACTTCATGGAAAGGGTCAACATTTGTTCTTTGTAATATCTTTATCATGTCATCGATGTATACTGACATTTTACTTTGAGAGAGTTCAATTACAGATAAAAGGTTTTCCATCAACACCAATCTCAGTTCTTCACTAGTCTCAACAATCTCTGGTTGTCCAAGACGTTGGGTTATAGTAGGGATGATGTAGGGTAGAAACACTGTCATATCCACCACTCTCTTGTAAAACCTAATATGATTAATACATGTATGTAGTCTGTATTAGTGACTTTACTAGGGGCTACTCCTATATACATGTAGACGTTGGGTTATAGTAGGGATGATGTAGGGTAGAAACACTGTCATATCCACCACTCTCTTGTAAAACCTAATATGATTATACATGTATGTAGTCTGTATTAGTGACTTTACTAGGGGCTACTCCTATATACATGTAGATGTTGGGTTATAGTAGGGATGATGTAGGGTAGAAACACTGTCATATCCACCACTCTCTTGTAAAACCTAATATGATTAAACTCATCAGGCAAAAGCCAACATAAGGAGCAAGCAACATGCTTGCTTAGATCCACTATGATATGCAAGTACGGCACCACGTGACCCTGCAATAGCCTGGGCCCCCTGCAGCATGGCACACGACCACTGGCCAGCACATGCAGCTTTCATGCTCGAGTAGATCCGCACGTTCATCAATGCAGGTGCCGCATGACCCTGAGACAACACGACTGAGCACTGGCCTGTGTGCCTTGATTTTAACTTAGCCTAAATATTCATGTAGCACTCACTAAGGTACGGTATAAATTGACTGAGCTTGCATAATTTTTCCGCAATACCGCACCTCACTCTTAGCACTAGGAGTATTCCTATATACATTTGTACATATAGTACTCTCACTTTCACCCTGTACATATTTGTACATATTTTTACCATTTTTATTAGTTATTATTATTTTCTTATTACTGATGAGGACCGAAGGTCGAAACGTTTAGTAAAGTTTTCAGGACATTAGAAGTTGCCTGCCTTCTTTTATATACTTTATACTTCAAACATTTGTACATATATATGTACATAAATGTGAATTGAAGTTAACCAAACTTCACATACATGTACGTCCACATCTCATAATATATGAACTATTGTCCCATAGTCCAGAACTTTTATTTATTGCTTTGTCTGAAGAAACATGTGCAGAAAATATGGGTAAAGGACAATCTTCGAAGACCTCTTGCTATAATTTTCTTTGACATGCACCATTTCTACTATAAAATATAATTGTGTCCAGCTCTGGACTAGTCGTCCAGCTCTGGACTAGTCATCCCTCTACTTAGTTTTTGTAGAGAGGGCCACATTTAATATCAGTACCCTCGTTAAATAAAGTCTTATAAAATTATTATTTTTATTTCGTGGTCAAAACAAAATGTAAAATATTCCCAAACTCACTCTGTTACAATCTGCACAGCAAGTTCTCGACATTTTTCTGTAGGATCAGAGAATAGTTTCAGCAAAGGCTTCACCAACTCTTCTAGTAGTTTCTGTACCACTTCAGGAGATAACAATGGCTTTCTTTGTAGAACATCTTTTTTAATCTTATCCAATGCTCTTCGTCTCGTAGTTCTGTTTGGATCTGAGAGACAATTTATGTCCCTCTGTATTGCCTGGAGAAGATGAAGTACAACAGTACAAACTGAGTAGTGAGTATAAAGTTTATAATGCATGGATCAATTCCAGCTGTTACCATCCCCCCCCCCCCCCCCCCCCCCCCCCCCGCATACCCCAGGGATTTGTAAGGACCTGTGTGGTTGCCCCCCGGGGTGGGGGGCGGGGATAACTTGTATAATCAAGAGGATTCATAATAATATTTGTCCCTACTTTTTTCGCCGATTGCCTTGAAAAACAAGTCTTGCAAAGTTAAAGGCTTTCTTTGAAAAAAAGGCAGTGTTTAACGGCACAGATGACTTCTTATCTCTACTGTTATGGTCAATAATTATTTCTAAAAGGTGTCTATTCAATTGTTGGTTGCTTTTCCGTTGCCCTTTGGGCGGGGAATTTGTTATTTCTGGCGGCTCAGGGGCAGGGAATTTGTAGTCCCAAGAAAAAAAATATACAAATCCCCGGGGGTCAGCCCGAGGGGGGGGATGGTAACAGCTGGAATTGATCCATGCATAACTGTATAGTGAGTGAGTGTACATGTACGAGTATTGAAGTAACTATGGAAACGTCAAACGGCTTCAATTTCTTCATATAATCAGCAATGAACGGTATAATGAAACTAAAGTGAACTTCTTCATAGTAAAATACTAAAAAAAACTAAGAAAAATAATACTATTTACCTGTAAAACCTTTTCAAACTCTTCATCAGACGAGCTCAAAACTGCCGCCATTTTGAAAAACTAACAACCGCGCTACTTTGATAAGACTGGGTCGAGTACCCATACGCCCTTGCAAGCGTACAAATAATATTGGGCTTCCTGTGTCATGATGCAAAAATGGCGAACGTTGAAGTGAGAAAGATTTCCACGATAAAACCACGGATTTCTTCCGCAATTCCTGCTCCCAGGAGCGGCCATAGATGTGTGGCTGATAACAGGAACCTTTACGTATTTGGTGGCTTCTCTCCTTATCACGAAGAGTCTATTTTTAGCGAACTTTGGCGGTATAACATCGCAACAAGAGTCTGGCAGCTTCTTCATCCTACTGGAGCTGTCCCTAGAGAAGTTTGTTCTAGTTGTGTTCTGTTAGACAATGGTTGTATAATCACCTATGGTGGGTCTGGGATACCATTTGGTCTAAGCAATAGTAATAAACTGCATGTTTATGTCATCAGTGAAAACAAATGGATTCTGGTTGATGCAGTTCCTAACGACGATGATGACAGTGAATCAATTGATGATGACGAATTGGACGATCTTCCAGATTGGGATATTCTCCTTGTTCTTAATTTCGGTAGACCATCTAGCATTCCTGTTCCTGGTTATGGGCAAAGTATGGTGCTCTCACCAGACAAGGAACTATATGTATTCGCTGGTACATCAGGGAGGGAGTTTTTTTCCTCTTTAACACGTTTTCGTTTCTCCACTAAACAGTGGGACTATATACCTCGTAAGCAGACTCCATTTATTGCACCTCGATACAGGCATGAAGCTGTAGCATATGGTGACTGGTTTTACATCATCGGTGGTGGTATGGGCGGTGCAAGACCATCCGATGTCTGCAATCTCAAAGAAGTGCCGGCATTTTGTTTTTCAACTAAAAAGTGGGAAGTCCATAAATGTGTGCCGTCTGACACTGATGGGTTTCCTAATAAGCGCCGTTGTCATGGTTGCGTATTGTTCCAAGATAAAGTGTACATATGTGGTGGTTATGATGGTGCTGAAATGTTTGACGACATTTGGACATTGGATATTGTGTCCCTAAAGTGGACAAAACTGCCACTGGTAATTACACGCTCCAAATTATTACACCAAACCATGATAAACATTACAGCCATGATTGCCAAAACCTCTTGTTTGCATAGAAAATAGTTTGATCAATATTATTATTGACCAGGCAGGTGTTTGTCTGAAATTATTGTAATTACATTTGTAATTGCAAGGTCATATTTCAACGATACTCTAGTATATAGCTAATTGCATAATCGTTGTCGGGTTGAAAATCATAGAAGCTGAGACCGCATGGATGGATGGGAAATCAGTTCATGACCCGCATTACTTACAGATATATTCAATGTTCTCGTAGTTTTGAAGGTACAATGTATATGAGCTATTTAACTAAGATCCTACAAGTCTGGATAAAAAGGTCGATGATTTGACAGTGTTATTTGAGAGTTTTAATTTCCCAGAATTCCTTTTGGTCATAGCTTTCATGATTTTCAACCCGACAACGATTATGCAATTAGCTATATAATAATGTACTATTTTCGTCATATTTTTCTACATGTAGGTTCTTCCTTATCCTGTATATTTCCACTCTACTGCCATCACACCCTCTGGCTGTATGCTGACATTTGGAGGAGTCAAGTCAATGGATGCTGAAAACGATCCTCGTTCTAATGACCTTCATTGCGTGTGGCTTACAATACCACCTCTAGTAGACTTGTCCCTTCAAGCTGTGTATTCACGTATTCCTAACATTGAAACTATCTCGAATGAAGAGCTTTTGAAAATTGGGATACCTGCGCATCTTCTTCCGTCACTTGTTTCTCCTAATTGCGCAGCGATTGGTTAGTTATATTTTTTTGGCTAAATTATAGAATACCCGTCCACAGTTTATGCATAATGTTCAATAGAATCTATTGTATTATTCGTCGTTCTCAAAGAGTGCCGCTACGAGAGCTTGATATATTGGCGGGGTATTCTGTACTCCATACATGGGTACAACTACAGAATACCCTGCATATATGTATACATAACAATAGAATTTATTGTATTATTCGTCGTTCTCAAAGAGTGCCGCTACGAGAGCTTGATATAGTGGCGGGGTATTCTGTACTCCATACATGGGTACAACTGACAGAATACCCTGCATATATGTATACATAACAATAGAATTTATTGTATTATTCGTCGTTCTCAAAGAGTTCCACTACAAGAGCTTGATATAGTGGATGGGTATTCTATACAAATGTACTTAATAGACCTTTTTACCGATACGGCGGCCATCTTGAATTATGGAGAAATTATGGGATGCCAAGGTGCAAGCTAGTAACCATTTGGCTATTAAAAACTACGAAAACCTAATTTAAAGCAATGAATTTGTACAAAATTATACAATAATACACAACACATGTAGATATTAAGTCATACAACATTATGGCTAGAGTGACATAGAAAAATAATATATTGACGCGACTCCACTCTCTACAGTTTTTGGGTCATTTGCACCCTGAGCATCCCATAATGTTTTAGCCAAAACAATAGAATCCAAAATGGCCGCCGTATCGGTAAAAAGGTCTATTAATAAACAAATGTACTTAAAATTGTTCCATTTTTTTAATAACAAAACCTTTTTATTTAAAATTGCCAACACACCATCTTTATTTTACTTAGCTAAGCATTGAATCACTTAAAATATACAACAATGAATTGTCAGGATAGCTCAGTGTAAGAACGTGTTTACAATGTAACTTCTGTAGTAATTGTAATACAAAATATCTACACATAGTATGTAGCTATCAGAGAAAGCCACATGTAGCTAACAAAAAAATATGTTTATTAATTAACATTTGGGCCGGCCATCCACAATAATGCATTTTCGTGACCTTGCGTCCCGCACTAAAACGATCGAAAACGTTTTCATCGAAAACGCTGACATTCGAAAATGCTCTCCAGAGTGGAGACATTGAAAAACACAGCCCTATCAGTATATTAGTGTGGACGGCGAAAACGGAGGCTTTTGAAAGCGCTAACGTCACGTCTAGTGTTCTCGGCGTAAACAAACGTTTTCCATCGTTTTGGTGTGGACACAAGGCCAAAATGCATGGAAAGTGTGGATGGGGTCGATGTCTGCTAGGCTCTCCATGCATTTGTTGCGGCTACAAAAATGGACCCTAAATTGACTGCAAGCAAGTCTGTTTACACTATATAATAGACGTCAACAGAGATGTGGCTGATCACAAGAGACCATGCATTATATAATGGTCTCTTGCTTATCACTGTTCGGTCCATGTTAGTTTTTTTAGTTTTTTTCTTTAAAAAGCTCGTCAATTGAGCACAAACACTGTTTGCGGGGCATTGTGGGGCTGTTTTGAGGGACGCTTTATGTTCAATACGGCGACAAGTTTGAATAGTGATGTACCAAAGTTTGAAGTAAGTGAGTTTGGCACACAATAATTATGTTTCCCAGTCATTTCCTCGTGTTTTACAGTAAATAGACAGCAATGGTGTCCCTCAAAACAGCCCCACAATGCCCCGCAAACATCAACTCCGAAATGGCTAATACTTCGGTAGTTATCTGTAGCGCTTTTAGCCTCAGTCCTAATAGTTTGTCAACACTAAATACGCTTGCAAAGGAAGCAACTGTAGTAGTGTTTGCACTCATCCAAAGGACAAAAACATATCCTGGATGCTTGTACAACTACTGATGCACAAGAGTCGTCGGAAATGAACTGATGAAGGGCGCCCTGCAAGAACGGAGTAAGTGACTTGTAATCTAAATTTTCCTTGACATTTTTTTCACTACATTCTTGTAGTGAGCCCTTCAAATATTTGAGAATCCAGCGGTCTATCAACACATTGTCATGCGCAGCATCCCATGACTTGGATATTCAGGCTTTGCGACAAAGGCGTTGGCCAATGGTTCACGCCCATCTACGGTAAAGTCTCTTATGCAGCCAACAAAATCAGGCATGCCGGTGAGCTGTGGTGGTGTTCCAAGGAAGAAGCCAATAGAACCTTCGAGATCTATTTGGTTGAAATTGCCTTTGGTTCTTGCAGAGCCTGTAAGGAAATAATCATCATCACTACCTTGATCATCACAGCAACTGCCCCCCCCCCCCCCCCCCCCCCCCCCTAGCAAGGCGAAAAATATACCAAAAAGTACTGAGAACTGTACTATTTTCATTTACTTTTTGCTTTTAAATACGTGCGTGCTGCCCCCCCCCCCCCCTGCTGCCCCCCCCCCCCCTGCTGCCCCTTGAATTTTGGGTTTTGTACGGCCCTGTCATTACTTCATTGTAATCACCATCATCGTATCGTTCAGTAGTAGCCAGATACATCAATGAACCCAAATTCATCATCATCACTATATCACCATCATCATCCTTGCGTGTCACTCGATCACTCGCGAGTTTTTGGAATAGGACATTTGAACTGCAAGTGTCAATCGATCACTCGCGAGCCGGTTTTTGGACCATGATTACCGCGATGTAGATCGATATAGCATCTACTATAATAGATCATTGTTATTTACTGTCACTGCCTGCCTATCAGCACCGTCATCATCATCACTATCATCGTCACCAACATTCGCCGGACTGAACTATCACCATCAGTACGCCTTTCATGATTTCGTTTTGGTTAGTATCGTCCCTGCTTCTGATTCTCTCTCTCCTCTAGCTGGCTAGCAGGGGCGGATTTAGGGAGGGGCGAAGGAGGCGCACGCCCCCCCCCCCCCCCCCCCCCCCCATTCGAATATTTTTTTAGACAAGAAATTATTTAACCAATGTCCAACCTGAACCCCCCCCCCCCTCCCCCTTTGTATATACTTGCAAAACAATAGTTTAACATTCGCCCCCCCCACCCCCTTTGTATATACTTGCAAAACAATAGTTTAACATTATTACAGTCGTTTGCTTCAACTGACCTACTGCTTTTCCGTTATCCACAGCTATTGACAAAGAACGTTTTCGTCGCCTGATTTCAACGTAATGCCATTTGTTGTCACTGATGACCATACCATGCGTTATAGCTATATTAGACCCTAGACATAAACACAATATACACATTAATTGAACATTCGACGAAGGGATGGATGGATAATGAATGAATGGACAAATAGAAGGATGGATGGATTGGATGGATTGGATGGATGGATGGATGGACAAACGGATAGATGGATAGATGGATAGATGGATGGATAGATAGATGGATGGATGGATGGATGGATGGATATCTATGGATGGATATCTATGGATGGATGGATGGATGAATGGATGGATATCTATGGATGGATGGATGGATGAATGGATGGATGGATGGATGGATGGATGGATGGATGGATGGATGGATGGATGGATGGATGGATGGATGGATGGATGGATGGATGGATGGATGAATAGATGGATGGATGAATAGATGGATGGATGGATGGATGAATAGATGGATGGATGGATTGAGAGAGCGACAAACGGACGGGAAAAAAAGACGGACGACATCTGTATGTCTGACCACATCTTCCGCAAGCTTACCAGTTCCTAGATCACTTCTGTAAAATATCTTTCCATCATGAACACCAATGTAGATGTAATCTCTATACTTCCCCTTAGAGAACATAATCAATCCCTGTTTTTGCGAAGTCTTAATGGAAAACTTGATCCTGTGCCAAAGTCTTCTAACTTTACGGTTGAAGTTCAGCATACAAATATAGTTCAAACCCGTTGTACACATACAGTGGCCTGGAAAGATTAGAGCGCATAATATAAAACACTGAACAATATATACAGCTTATTTGATGGTTTGACGGATAATACGAGCGGATATTTCACGAGTTGCGTAGTAGGGCGAGGAAAAATACGAGCAATGATCGAGTAAAATGTCCGCAAGTATTATCTGAAAGACCATCCAATAAGGGGTTTATTATTCCACAGTTGATTTTGTTTCTTTGTTTCCTGAAGTTTTTGAGCCATTTTTGCTGTGATTTTCGTACGCGCGCGAGCTACTGTGTAATACGCTGGCATATTTTGCGTATTTTGCGTGTTCTCTTACCCTAATATGGCAAAATGACGCACTAGTGGAATAATAATGAGTATGTAAACGTTATATACCGCTACCGACGGAGGTATATAAGCACAGATATATCCATGCCTATCAATCTCATTTGAAAAAGAGTAGAATCTAAACGTTTATCACATATTGTTTTCACCGAATTAACACACAATTTTAATTTTTCAGCACTGAAATTCTAAAAAGAAGTTTTCATGACATATCGGTATAGGAACTTTCTTTTCTGTCCGGCAGAGCGTAATGACAACGTCCAATCACGCGGCTACAGTACCTTGCGTCAGTGTCATGTTGTAATGCAGACGGAATCCCTCCATGTTGACGGAGCTGTCCGTCTTGAAGCGAAACCTTGCCAAGGATCCTTTAAGCTCTTGTAAACCAGGAAGTTTGTTGCGCCCGCCGCCGCACATCTTGTGCCCACCGTGCTCGTCTTTGATGCTCAGTTTATCGTTTTGACAGATCGGTGATTCTAATATAATAATAATAATATTATAGTATATATTCTAATACAGTTGAATATCCGGTTGCGACCACTCTCGTAAGCGACCACCTCTCGTAAGCGACCACCTCTCCTAAGCGACCAGTTTTCCAAAATACCAAAAGTTTAGTTCCAAGTCAAATCACTATAGTTGGAACCTATCGTAAGCGACCGCCTCTCGTGAGCGACCACAAATCGTGTCATTTTGGGTGGTCGCTTACGGGAGGTTCGACTGTATACAAGATGTGACGATATTGTGTATGTCAGAAAAGAATTGGGATTTCGCCGGAAGCTTTGCCCAAAAACAGTGCATTGCACATCGATACTTTTTTATTATTTTTTATTTGTTTAAATATATTTGTTAATGATTCATAAATTGTATTTACAATGAGTATGCACATCGATACTTACTTTGAAGAGAAAAGTCAGAGAACCAAACGTTCATTTGAAAGTTATCAGGTATTGGAATCCTAACTTTGCAGTCCTGGTTGTTGCCATAGTTACTTGGAAAGCCTGGAGACAAGATTGTTCCGCTTCGTTTCTTCTTCTTTATGTGTCGAGTTGGACAGATGGATTCACTGTCAGGATCTACAATCATCAATGTTGTTAAAACATCTAATTTGCAGTCTAGAGCACCGATTATTCCTTGCAATAATGCAGCAGTAGGATTGCATTCTGTTTTGGTAATATTGCGCGCATGCAGCAGGTTATGCTTGAGGTAGTTACACGCTACAATACAGTACCCACTAGTATAGAGTCGTTTTCGTATGAGTGGGAAACCTCAACCAATCACAGCGCGCAAACTCATTACTCAACCAATCAGAATGCTTGGACACGGCACGGTCACCGCACGGCACGAACCGTACCGTAACTACTTCCCACTCGTACGAAAACGACTGTATGACCGAGAATTGTTGCACAGTACGTGGTACTCCAAGGATTTCAATATAAAAGAGACTTGTACAAAAGAGACTTGTACTTGTACTACTACTACATGACTATGTAAAGTGACTGCGCAACTATACATGGGAATCTTTCTCGACAGACTTTTGTTCTAAAATTGTTTTCAACTGCTGTTCAACCCTGGTGACATGCTTACAAAGTGAAGGCAATATTACCTATTATTATAAATAAATTATTATTATTATTATCATTACCTGTTGGTGCGGCCTTCTCTGTAGTGAACGTCAACGCGAATCCTCCTGTATACCGCCTGTTTTCAAATTGCACTTTGCCGGAGTAAAATCGAATGGCGAGTTTATTGGTAGTTGTTGCGAACTCTTCGAGTTCTTCTGACTTGGCACATTTTGTGTGTTTCTTATTGCCGGTATCTATGACCAAAGCATCGTCTTTACACGTGGTTGTTGTTACAGGTCGAGCTGTAATAACAAGAGCAATCATTTACTGGACAAAGTATAACTCTTGGCGCACGCATACGGTTATGCCGCGTGCTCTACCACAGGAACCACACCAAAACGCGCGCAAAGTATCTGTCCAGAACTGGACCCACTGGGTCTACGCGCGCGGCAAAGAGCAGTAGAGAAGAGCTGGGCCAGAGAGAGCTTCTACATCTACATTTAGTAAGTTGGTAAAGTCGTGAGACATCAACACCAACTATAAAATAAGAACTAAAATAATTTTCTTAGATGCGCGCTTCTCGTAGTCTTTATATTTCCTTCGCGCCCAGTATTTATATAGTTATTGATCAGGCTAGTCCTTTACTTTTAACAATAGCCTCAAAAGAAATGAATGGGATCCCTGTTTGATCAAACGCACCTGACGTAGCTAAGCATGAGCGAAAGGCACAAGCGCAAGGATGACAGTATAAATATTAAATTATTATTAAATTATTATTAAATTATTATTAAATTATTATTAAATTATTATTAAATTATTATTAAATTATTATTAAATTATTATTAAATTATTATTAAATTATTATTAAATTATTATTAAATTATTATTAAATTATTATTAAATTATTATTAAATTATTATTAAATTATTATTAAATTATTTTTAAATTATTATTAAATTATTTTTAAATTATTATTAAATTATTATTAAATTATTATTATTACCATTTTCTCGTGCTTGCGATTATGCTTGCGCTGGCCCATTTTCACGCGACACAACTAGTTTCTTATGGTTCTCGCTTGTGCGCATGCTTGCGTCGTAGTATAGTCAACCGCTTTACGTACCGTCTAGATCTGGAGTAATGTCAAGTTCAAATAGTTCGATCTTAAACCTCATTCCAGGGTCGGCAGTGATGGTTAGTGTACAGTCGATACCGAAAGGGTACGGTCCTCCTGTGCCGTAGTTTGGTGAATTAATCTCTGTTTCAACCTTAGAGGTCACTTTGATCTCCCTTGTTGGACAGACAGACAGAACTGGACCAATGAAAAATAACATATGAGTAATAATAATCATAATAATAATGAGTGTTACTAGTGATACTGTTCTGGTTTTACGTACCTTGGCCTTGCGTTTTGGCTGCAATAACCATCAACAACATCACCAAACTCAACTCTGCCTCGGAATGTTTCATCCTTATATTCTTCAGTATTGGATCTGTAAAATGAACAGCATTAAATCAAACTTTTAAGTTAAAACATCAATTGGTACTGTGAACTACACAGTGAAGTATTATTTTGTACCGATATTTTTCATGAGTGGGCTCCCTTTGTTTTCGCAAGAAAACGCTCGCGTCTGTGTAAAACACAGGGAGCCCAATATAATAACATTTCCGCCCGCTCATGCACAGGAAACCCATAAAAGGACGCACGCATACAAATATATTTTCGTTTATTATTTTATTATTTAATTTTCCTTTATAATTAGCCTGAGAAGAATTGGTTGGGCTGCCTGTGCTATAATGTTGTCCGTGTATTTAGACGTTATAACGTGCTGGTTTTCGGTAATCCTATCACTAGATTTAGCAAAGACTCGCGTACGACTTGTACATGGTGATTGATATTGCGCAAACTAACAGATGTTGAACACGCAATGTCTTTATCATTAAATCTAAAATAAACAATAATAATTAATAATAAGTGTTTATTACTGACACCACTATGAATCACAAACGTTTCATTTAATACCAAGGAACGCCTGTAGATCGGGCGAAAGGCTAATGATATCATTGATAATGCTTGATTCTACTCCGATAAGTCCTTAAAATTACTTGACTAAAATATCGTATCCATAGTTTCTCCTTCTTCCGATCTGGAAGCGCATTTCCCTCTATGACTCTACTTTTATCGTTGCTACGTGCTAATAAAGTTCTACGTCAGCTCCTGATGACTCGAGTTTTACGTGTAAAAGTCTAAACGTAGAAAGAATGTCAGAAAGAAAACTGTTCATGTTCAAAACATGTTTTTCAGTCGTGCATGACTGAATGGGGACTGAATACTTTGTTCAATTACTGTACAACAACGCTGTGAAGTTTCACTCACCAATCTGACTCTTCTTTCTCTACTACAACGCACTGTGCAGTTCAGTATAACAACCAATGTCGATGATTTCGTTGTACCGACCTTGGTCAATTTACAACAGTTGGTTTTATTCGGTTCTGGAACGATCTAGACCGGAAACTAGACGGAATGATAGTCTGTTTAGCCCCCTGCCTGAGCATGAAAGACTTGTCAGAAATAAGATATGGATCGGAAATTCCAGCGTTGGTTAACGAGTTTTGTATTACTCCAGGGTGGGGTGGGGAAGTAGCTTCCCTTCAGAGTCGTTGAGCCCGCGATCTAGCCTCCTGAACTGAATGAACCGAGTCGCCAGTGGAGAGACGATAGCGCGCGGCCTTTTTTGCACAGTGTTAGTATGATGCCAGATCTACCATACCTCCATGATCTCGTGAATCAGTTATTTTGGTTGTGAAGCCAACAACCTTAGATACCATTTAGCGCGAACCAGGGTATCTTGTTGCTATGCAACGATAATTTACTGCCGTTCATGTCATTTGCAGTAAGTACTTCAAATGTCACGCAAATTGCGTTATTTCTGCTGACAACTTTTTTGCTGTGATAACTTTTTCAACACATGCAACTTCTTTGAAAAAAAACCCTTGAATCAGTCAAAATTACATCGTTCTTTTTTGTATTCTGTGCAAAGTAGTGGAGACTTTGTAATTGTTGTAAGGAAAAGTTTCTATTCTGATCGGTGATTTAAACCGCGAAGCATCATTGATAATTAGCCATTACCAAAACGAGCAGGGACTGGAACCAAGTCCGTAAAACTAATTCAATAAGAAACTAGTAAAAGTGGGCATCATTTTCTGAGAGAGCAGATCAAACTTAACTAGTCTGGAAGGTTTGGTGAACTTTGGCTTAACTGATTGACGATGCTAGAGGGCATCAAAGATGTCTATTTTCCCATACAAACTCTGTAAATGTTTGACCTTGTCCAGCCAAACCACACATTCACTGTAAAACTTTGGCTGGACAACACAATTTCAAAAGTTTATAATTCCCTCAGAATTCGCTCAAATCACATCAAACTTTGCACAGATACTAATTTCAACATGCTAATTTCAAGATACTAATTTCGTAATTGCATTAATTCTAATAAACTCGTTCCCAGTCCCCTGCTCGTTAGGTAATGACTAATAGTCCATTTCCGAGTTCCCTTTTATCTCTGTTTCAAAACGAGTCTACGTGCGAAATCTTTCTTATGCAAATGAATTTTCCTTTTTCATGTAAATCAAACTCATTTTCATATGAAAGGTTTCGGACGTAGACTCGTTTTGAAACATTACATAAAAGGAACTCGGAAATGGACTATTGGATTTCTACGCTTCACTATTGTACTCAGGACATTATGCGTCGATGCACTTCATTGAGTAACGAAGCAAATTTCACAATGATATAATAAAAGCATTAAATCTGCTAATCTTTTCGTATTTCTAATTCTAAACCGTACAGTTCGATTTCTAAATTAAACGTTATAGTTCATAAACTTTGAGAAAGTTTATCCAAAAAATGGCAGTGTTGACTAAATATCCATAACTTCTGACACCGACTTGGATTGACCTTTCAAAACTATCTTTCGATTCTTTTACAATTGTTGGTGTTAATGTTCATAACTGAATAATGCTTAAAGTTAACTTATGTGACTTGGTTGAATAGGCGAAGGGCCGATATCATGGCTTTGCGTGATTAATAAAAGTACTGAACTTGAAGAGAACACCTTTATAAGGCAACAGACTGAACTACAACTAGTAAATGCTTTTTGAACAGATTTTCATATGATTTAAGAACAATATTTTTACGAGAAATAATCTAGACTGAATCCAAAAACCTGACAATCACTAATCCAAGTCTCACTTGGATGCTCTTTGCATCAGGTTCAGACCATGTTGACAAACCTTTCAATAAGTTATTTGTTTACCGTCCAACTTTCTTATCTTAGCATAAAGTGTTGTGAACACTTCCTTTGGAATATCTAAGGGAATATTAGCTTCCTTAATGGCTTCAGAATGCGATAGTTTACACATATTCAACACTAAAGAGGTTAGTATTATTAGTTGGTTTGGCGTCATGAAAGTCAAGACCAGAAAACCGACTTTCATGGGTGAGTTGACACTGAAGACTTACCGTGATCCAACTAGACTTTTATACAATTCTCTTGTTAATCTCTCCACAGCAACAAACGGAACCCTTCAAGCCTCGACTGACAGTGACTTCGTGTTGTAGAAGTTTGCTAATGGCTACCACGCAACGGAAGTGACATTACTGGAGGGAAGGAGGACAATGGGCGTGTTTACATGGCGACCCAGGCGTGGTTGGAAATGCTCAACCACAAAGTCAATCAACTACCATACAAATATGGAATGCGTATCATGTGCACTGACCTTATTTGTTCTTCTGTATATTGATGCAGTCATTCTCAAAAAGGGTGTCCATGGAATATATTTAATACTGAAATCTTATCACGTGATACACACAAAACTTCCTGCATCATTTGCAAATATAGCAATTCCAGAAGCATTTCTTAAAATGCCCAAATACAAGATCTGCATCTTCATCAATAACGAAACTGTGAAAGTAATCACAGGGACGTGGTGTTTCAGTATTAAAATGACTGTACTTATCAAACCATGTCTATGATCAAACATGGCTGACAAGTTATCACAAGAAATACTTTTCATCTTTGGCATTTTTCTGGATTTCAAGATTGATTCAGTCTGATGCAACTTGGTGGATATAATAGTGGGTGAATGTCGATCGCAAATAATTCCGTCATTTTAGGGAGATAAGCGGGGCCATACATAACCCAAAATTCAAGGGCTTGTTATAGTAAAATCAAGCGCGTCATTTTTAAGTGATATTTATTTGTGATTAAATTAATCGCAGTTCAGAACTTGGAACTGTGAGTTTTGTAAATCTGAAAAAGAAATCAGAAAAATATATATCAGTATCATTTTCTCTTGTCAGTATTCAATCAATCAAGAGAGCCTGAAGGCAGGCTACGCTGAGAGAGGAAATAGAGGGAGGGGAGAGTGGGGGAAGAGTAGAGATCCCCTACCCCTCTCCCTGCGCAGACTACTTGAACGTCGTTATTGAACTCACCAACAAGATCCACTGGCAAAACTGACTTCATCGATAGCAACCTGGCCGTTGGCTTCCAACATCACCTGAAACAACAACACTGTTAACTCGTTTGCTTCCTGTGCATGGGCTTCCTGTGGTAGTATCAGCACAGGTAGCCCATAAGAGAGGATATGAGACATATAGTGCATGGGCTTCCTGTGGTAGTATCAGCACAGGTAGCCCATAAGAGAGGATATGAGACATATAGTGCATGGGCTTCCTGTGGTAGTATCAGCACAGGTAGCCCATAAGATATGAGAGTTGAGCGTTCGTTTGGTACATGGCTGTTCTCTTGCATCCTGCTCCGTTTTTAGTTTCAAGTCACGCATGCGCTCAATAATTATTTCCCAGCCCCCTCCGTCAAGATCATTCGGTTTTAGAAAAATCATATGTTCTCTTGGGAAGTTAGTATTCTGTATATTCTGATTACGAAGAATACGCCCTGGATAAGCTTATGATCCCGAATACGTGTAGTCAACATCGTTAAGCGTTCTGATGTCCATTCCTGGAAATCGCATTTGACAAAGAATAAAGACAAAGAGCGCTAACCGATCGCCTTTAATTTCCGATAATTCACTGAGATCTTTCCAATGAGCTTTAGATCTCTGAGTTATTAATCAGAAGTGTTTAAGGTACTAATACCCCTATAGGATAGCTTATAATACCCCTATAGGATACTTATAGAAAACGAATTACAAGTGGACGCAGGTGTGGTGTGGTGTGGTGTGGTGTGGTGTGGTGTGGTGTGGTGTGGTGTGGTGTGGTGTGGTGTGGTGTGGTGTGGTGTGGTGTGTGTGTGGTGTGGTGTGGTGTGGTGTGGTGTGTGTGGTGTGGTGTGGGTGTGTGGTGTGGTGCGGTGCGGTGCGGTGCGGTGCGGTGCGGTGCGGTGCGGTGCGGTGCGGTGCGGTGCGGTGCGGTGCGGTGCGGTGCGGTGCGGTGCGGTGCGGTGCGGTGCGGTGCGGTGCGGTGCGGTGCGGTGCGGTGCGGTGCGGTGCGGTGCGGTGCGGTGCGGTGCGGTGCGGTGCGGTGCGGTGCGGTGCGGTGCGGTGCGGGTGCGGTGCGGTGCGGTGCGGTGCGGTGCGGTGCGGTGCGGTGCGGTGCGGTGCGGTGCGGTGCGGTGCGGTGCGGTGCGGTGTGGTGTGTGCGGTGCGGTGCGGTGTGGTGTGGTGTGTGTGCGGTGCGGTGCGGTGCGGTGCGGTGCGGTGTGGTGCGGTGCGGTGCGGTGTGGTGTGGGTGGGTGCGGTGCGGTGCTGTGCGGTGCGAATGTTGTGCGGTGCGGTGCACATCTGTGATCTCGTGGTGTGCGGTGCGGTGCGGTGCGGTGCGGTGCGGTGCGGTGCGGTGCGGTGCCGTGTTGCGGTGCGGTTCGGTGCGGTGCGGTGCGGTGCGGTGCGGTGCGGTCGGTGCGGTGCGGTGCGGTAACATTGCAAGGTGCGTTGCGGCCTCACTTCGATGTGCGGGCACAGCGGTGCGGTGCGGTGTAAAAAGGAGTATTGGAACCAGGGTTCGGTCTAAATGCGGTGCGGTGCACACGGCAATCATGTAAAACAGTAACGGTCTGTGTGGTGTGGTTAGGTGGTGTGACAGGTGTGGTGTAACCGTGGGTAACATACCTGCTGGAAATAGAATGTTGGAATCGCAGGCACATCTGTGATCTCGTGGTGTCACTATGAGGAAGAATAATTTCCAGCGGGAGTAAAAGCTGAGCCGTGTTGCCCGAGCTTCCTTGAGACACCAAATAACCGCCTGTAGATCGATCAGGAATATATCTAATTAACATTGCAAGGTCACCGTTGGCCTCACTTCGATGTAAAGGCACAGCTACCTTTCAAGATGGAGTAAAAAGGAGTATTGGAACCAGGTTTCTTTCTAAATATCGGATTACCACACGGCAATCATGTAAAACAGTAACTATCTGTAATGAATTTTAGATAATTGACAGATGATTTTAACCGTGTATAAATAAAGTCTATAAGTATGTATATAATTATGTACTCCCATCATGCTTTGCATGCTAAGCTACACTTGGCATCTTTTTTGCTAAGTCGAAACATATAAAAGTAGTAATCTTTTAGTTGCTGGATATTGAAGCAGGATGAATAAAGCGCTTTAAGATGTTCGAAATCAAAACGTATATCAAGAAATCATTTGAGACTGGAAACGAGAAAAAAACAACAACAACATACCAAATATGGAAACTAGTTACCAAATAAGGAAGTCATCATTTGAGACTGGAAACGAGACTGAGAAAACAACAGCAACATACCAAATACGGAAACTAGTTACCAAATAAGGAAGTCATCATTTGAGACTGGAAACGAGAAGAAAACAACAACAACATACCAAATATGGAAACTAGTTACCAAATAAGGAAGTCATCATTTGAGACTGGAAACGAGACTGAGAAAACAACAGCAACATACCAAATATGGAAACTAGTTACCAAATAAGGAAGTCATCATTTGAGACTGGAAACGAGACTGAGAAAACAACAACAACATACCAAATATGGAAACTAGTTACCAAATAAGGAAGTCATCGTTTGAGACTGGAAACGAGACTGAGAAAACAACAGCAACATACCAAATATGGAAACTAGTTACCAAATAAGTAATTCATTGTTCGCTTACCTGATCCTCCATGACCGGAAGAGGGCCCGCTTGCAGTTGAACCAGAAGTAAGTTTGAAGTTGATGTCATCATCGAAAGGTACTTCGGACCAGTCACATCTATCTGAGTCAAAGCTACACTTTCTGATTCTGTTTGAGGCGCCTATAAACATTGAGTAAATAAACAAACGAAATTAGTCATTGCGTCAATTATATACGGTATAATAGCAGAAGCATCATTTATCATCATCATCATCGCCATCATCAATAATATCAGAAGCAGAAGCATCATTTATCATCATCATCATCAACAACATCAGAAGCAACAGCATCATTTATCATCATCATCATCAACAACACCATCATCACTATCATCAACAACAACAGAAGCACCATCTCCACCATAATCGCTAATTATTGTTATTATGTCATCATAATACTTACTTCCAGAGCAATCACCGCCACCATCACCACCACCCCCACAGAAGCACCATCTCCACCATAATCGCTAATTATTATTATTATTATATCATAATCCTAATCCTTACTTCCAGAGCAATCACCGCCACCACCACCCCCACCCCCACAGAAGCACCATCTCCACCATAATCGCTAATTATTATTATTATTATATCATAATCCTTACTTCCAGAGCAATCACCGCCACCACCACCACCACCCCCACAGAAGCACCATCTCCACCATAATCGCTAATTATTATTATTATTATATCATAATACTTACTTCCAGAGCAATCACCGCCACCACCACCACCACCCCCACAGAAGCACCATCTCCACCATAATCGCTAATTATTATTATTATTATATCATAATCCTTACTTCCAGAGCAATCACCGCCACCACCACCACCACCCCCACAGAAGCACCATTTCCACCATAATCGCTAATTATTATTATTATTATATCATAATACTTACTTCCAGAGCAATCACCGCCACCACCACCACCACCCCCACCCCCACAGAAACCGCACGTCTTAGCGCAATTGCTCTTCATGTAACTGTGCCACTGAGAAGAGGCGTCGCAGTAACCACTTGCTTTCCATCCAGAACAGTGCTGGCTTTGATCGGCACAAACGGCTAAAGAAAACGAACGTTAAATATTAATCATGTAGCTCATTTTTGCTTAGTTTGCTATAGTTTGTACTTACGTGCTTGTGTTGGCCCACCTAAAGAAATCAAAAGAAAGAAAGAAATCAGAAAAACGAACTGACATATATGAACACGTCATTGTTAGTGTCTGCCGTGATAACGAGGTGTTTGCCTGTATGGATCGGATTCATAAAAGAGTGTAGCAGGAACGAGGGGAAAGGCGTCCGTTAATATAAAGGGCGTCCCGTTTAGAGGGGTGTGTCTTGAAGGAATTGACTGTACTTAACCTCCCCCAGGCCCTCACGCAATACTAGTGTGACTGTCACGATTGCCATGACTTTAATTACTTAGCCTGCGTAGCAAGCGTTTCTTTTGGGGGAAATTAAAGGGCGAAAAAGTTGGTTTTGATACGAAAATTCAGTTTTGACCGCGCGAAGCATAAGACGAGTTAGGTTTCGCGCGGCCAAAACTGAAACTCAGCTGATCCCAAAACAACGTTTTCGTATCAAAAACAACTTTGTCGCCGGGCCCCTTTAATTTCCCCGGCCGAAAAGAAACGCTTGCTACGCGCAGGCTATGACTTACTACAATATCCACACTTCTTGGGACAATTTGTTTTCATGTAATCTTTGTAATCTTGACAGTATTTATCAGGCCATTGTGCACAGTGGTCAAGGAGATCCTTGCATACACCTAAGAACAACAAGAAAGAAATGTTGAGAAATCGTGTGGTGGTACCAGGGCAATGAATAATATATACAGGAGGTAATAACCCTCTTTTCCCCGGGTATGGAGGATCGTTTCGTAAACACATTTTCCCCGGGTATATAAATGATATTTTTGTAAACCTCTTTTCCCTATGTTCTCCGTATATCGGGGATCTTTTCGTAAACCATTTTTCCCGGGTATAGGGGATCTTTTCGTAACACATTTTCCCCCGGTATAGGGGATATTTTAATAAACATATTTCCCCCGATATAGGGGACATTTTAGTAAACATATTTCCCCGGTATAGGGGATATTTTAATAAACATATTTTCCCCGAGTATAGGGGATTTTTTTTTAGTTTTCATCTCAGAGAACTACTGATACTGTATATGTACATCAGACATACTCAAGGTACATACTTTGTCTTCGATACCGTGTCTTCGAGACATCTTCAACCTCTTCTGAAACAATGAACAAAAGTGGCACAGTTAGCAGAGTTAGTAAGATTGCGAGTCGAACATTTTTCCACTGAGCTCAGAGCACTTGATTGGCTTTCTTTGTGAATCTATCACGTGCTAGCCACGTGTCAATGTAGAATATTTACGCTCGTAGGAAAAGACTCAAAATAGTTAACAGTTGAATAACGAACGAGATGTCAATTTAGACCAAACTGAGAACGCTTAGGGAGAGGGGGACGGGGATGTGAGGAGGGAGAGGGGTGGGGATATCAGTATATTTATCTTGGAACGGTTTGCTGACGTGAGCTTACAGAACACGTCACGGATATGAAGTGGTGTTGCGACAACGTTCTTGTGCCCATTTGAAGATCAGTTCGTTTTTCTTAGTTAGAGATTCGGCGTGTTTTCTTAAATACGACAAATCAAAAATGCAAGCTGTGCAGTCGCAGTATGTTTAATATTCTAAATAACAGTATAAGACAGACTTTTTGAACTTTAGGAGGAAATTAAACTAGTTAAAGAGAATCTAAGACTGGAACAATGGATAGTAATTAACAGTTATTCAAGCTGGAACTGAATAGTCATTGATACAAATTGTGCGTCTTTTGAAGACGAAAAACTCAATGCGAAAGACAAATGTTTCCTTGACTTTTTAGATATCGAAAGCCGAGAAATTAACTTCTTTCAAGAAACCTCACCTTCTTGTCTAGGAAGTGCCTCTTCTCCTGCTGTATAGTGAACAAGGGCGATTGCACCAAGAAGGGCCAAGAACCATCTATACCCCATGATTACTCTGTGAAAGAAGGAACAAGAAGTGTAGCGAAACTAGAAAGAGAACGCTTCTAAACCCACGGATATCTAAACAAAAATGTCCAATAGGAATCGTAGAGCCTCACACCTGCATGACGTCATCGGCACTGTTTACATACGGGACCTATTTTGATGGAGAGCTCATCAACCAATAGCTCGCGTTTGTTTGTTTTGTGGCAGATTCTTTTCAATGGGAACAATCAGCTTCAAAATCGGATTCGCCGTTTTTAGAAGTCAATGTACTTGACTAAATACGTTGTTGCACCCTGTATTTATTCACCTTGAAAGACAACGACTCATTATTTACTCAAGTGTCGGGTCTCGTCGATATGTTTGCCGTTCAATCAACTTTAAATTGACTCCAAAAAACTGCATTTGGATAAGTGTGAAAGGCGGTTCTTTCTTGAACATATTTTAGTTATTCTTCAAGTGATAATAACTTTATTAAAAAAAAAAAAAATTATAATAAAATAAAGAAACACTTTATAAATATGTAATTAGAAGTTCATGAAATAAAAACGATAAAACGATGAAACTTAAGGGTTAAATGAAGTGAAGAAGGGTTAGTACAGACACGACATAACGTTTTAGAATAGATAACAACTATTAAAGTATTTTCATTGTGAGAGATTCAAAACGAAATTAACTTGCATTGTGAATTTGTTGGGTGAAATGGCCATCAGTGTGATAACGTTTTCAAATGGCCTACACAGTGGTCTGACTATATGAAAAAATCAAGCTAATTTTCACATGAAAAGTTTTTTACTTTGAAATTCATTTTTGATGTAATCAATCTCAACTCTGTGCACATTTTGAAAAAGGAACGAATGAATGACGGTAAGCATCTTTCTCAGCTCACTGAACAAAGATAAATATATATAAACCAACAAGTTAATAAAAGCCGGCGCCATAGAATACAGTCATCACAATATTCACTCTAATAAGACCACCGTCATCGTTACCATGGTGACCGGCTATCACCATCATCATTGCCACATTATTTGCTTATCATCATCATCACATCATCATTTCAAGCCATCATCGTCATTTCATCATCATCACCAGCATCACGATTAGTATCATTATCATCATCACGAGCATCATGATTAGTATCATCATCATCATCATCATCATCATTATTATTATTATTATTATTATTATTATTATTATCATAACGAGCATTACGATTAGCATCATCATCACTACCAACAACAACTAGAACATCATCGGATCATCTCTATAAAACTGCGGTTATTTATTATTATTTTTGCTTACTCAGTCGCGCGGGAGTGGATATATAGCTACAGTATATCTCCGTACTCTAGCGGTTTCGGCTGTTGCAACGCCTTTGAAAGCATGGTTACACGATGTGATGTTTAGTGCGCGATACGACAAAGATGCATCGCACCAGGAGAGCAAGCAAGAAATCTCCTGTTTCTCAGACTATCATCGTCATCATCATAGTAATCACTATCATTACTGACCACCCACCCATCATCCCTCATTACCAAATTTCATTCCCTCTCTTTAATAGTGATGTACGTTAACACCGAAAGAGCCTGTGACGACACAGCTGTGTTTCAAGCCAATAAACCCATTGACATGAAGTAATACATTGATTCCCTCGCAACGAACATGGTTGCGGGGGCAGAACACGGTCGACACTTTACCCAATGAATTTAACTGCTAAACTCGTAAAAAATATATCTTAATTTTGATTATAATGACCGACTACAGTAGAACCCCTGTATCTCGAACTCGGTTATCTCGATTCCCATGGGAGTTCGAGATAACGGGGTTCAACTGTACTTAGTATACGACGTTATTGCGGGTTTCCTGTGGTCCAACCAGACCATATCTCGGATACCGGATTTTTTATTATTCCTTTATTATTTGTTGTCGCGTCTATTTTTCTATCTCACTCAACACCGGCATCGAGCATAATAAAAACCTCGTCATTTCCCCCTACTTTTCCCTGTAAAAACCCGCAAAAGAGCTTCAAAGTTCGCGGGAATACCCGCAAAGATAATAGGTTTCTAAACTACTTAAATGTCTACGGGAAGGATTCTACAAAAGCGCGCGCCTGGAATGATTGTCGAGTAAAGGGTCAACGGTAGGGACATCACGCTGACTCGAGTTTACTACTCGACGTTGATAAACCTGTCTAAATCTCACATATCGTAATTCAGCTTATTGAAGAGATGAATAAAAATTACTACTACTACGAACGTATTAACACACAAAGGCAGCGACAAAAGGAATGGATTTAAAGTAACATTGATAGAGCGGTATGCTGTCACGTAGAAGTTCATAAGATAAACATGTTGATATAAAGACATATAGAGGACTAACTTACCTTTATATAACTGTTATAATTCTATCACTCGATCTGTACTGATACAGCGTTTATAGATTCATGTCTGTAATATGTGCGTCTTTATATCAGTACTGATGATGTTATAGTACCGACGGTAATAGAATACGATACCTTGTGATGTATCTGATGACTATATCGGGATGTACGTCACGTCATCTCTGTAAGTGCGTACTAACAGGGATATCCGTAACGGCTAGCAGCTCTTGGGTATGGTGTTCCAACCCCGCCCAAATTCGATAAATTTAGTGCCGGTATATAACGGGGGGGGGGGGGGGGGGGGGGGGGGGTACGGAAGGGGGGGGGGGGGGTACTCCCTTTGTCCAAGTGGTAGGGGTGATCGGCGGTCCTTTTCGGGTTGAAAATATTTCCTGTGTGTACCTTTTAGGGTTCCGACACAAAAGGCAGTTACGTAACACGAGTCCGTGATTTTATATCAGCACAATCGGCATAGGATAAAATATGGACTGGACTGGACTCTTGGACCCTTGGACCCGTTTTTGGACTCGTTTTTGGACCCGTTTTTGGACCCGTTTTTGGACACGTTTTTGGACTCCTTTTTTTTTCTATCTTTATTTTATTTTATTTTTCTTGTAATTAACAGCATCTGTCAACTACTATGCTCGTTCAGCTCAGTTCAGATCTATAGAGTACACATTGATAACATCAAGCTGTCAGCAAAACATGATTTATTTTTTCCTATTTTTTCATGTTGCAACTGGGAATAGTTATTATATTATGTTACTATATTATGTTGTTTTCATATTTTAATAGAATTTAGTTAAATTTATTCCTCTGTTACAAGTAAAGAAAACCATTAATTACGGAAATACGCACGAGTATTTAATATAACAATCATTTACTTAAAGTGCCACTAACCCCTATGAGATTGTTTTAAAAATCTATTCAATATATGCTGAATAGTTGGTGGGTTCAGTATTTTGTGATTTGAACCTTGCGTTTATGAGTTATAGAGGTTTGAAATCTCAATATGCAAATTTGATGACGTCTACTAAGACTTCATTTATTATACAAAAACGCCCTTGTGCTGATTATTGAAAACTTACAGAATATTTTCAAAGTCTTTATAATTGATTTTTTAACTTTTTTGCCCATTTCAAAAAATAAGTTCTTCTTGAAAAAGTCTAAATAAGTTATGGCAAATTCCTGGGTAGACGTCATCAAATTTGCATATTGAGATTTCAAACCTCTATAACTCATAAACGCAAGGTTCAAATCACAAAATACTGAACACACCAACTATTCAGCTTATATTGAATAGATTTTTAAAACAATCTCACAGGGGTTAGTTGCACTTTAATATCATTTTCTATTTTGGCTATATGATGATTAATGTCATATACCTGACCTCAACATTTGCTATTTTTAACTATGCAATATCTAATTCATTTTTTAAATGCTGAAAATGAATTTCGAGCAGTTCAATTCTGATCCCTTGACTAACAATTACAAGAAAGGGGATAAACGCAGGCTGTACAGTTCTGACGCATTTGACTTTACAGTGAAAGTAGACGTTACTAGGCCTTCCAATCTTCTCCTCCTCGTCTTGCCTGTAGTATCTGCGCAAACAGGAAACAATAACCAGATCGTTTGGTGGATTTGGAATAAAAAACTTGTCGCCACATCTCATTTTTGTGGCTACTCCTCTTCTTAGAAGAGAGTAGCCACTATGTCATCGAGTGTGTAAGTCCGTCCGTCCGTCCGTCCGTAAGTGTCCTAATCTTCGGATAGTGTTCGGAACCTATTGATATCAATCGAACACTGGGCGACGAAAAGCCACGAATCGAACACTGGGCGACGAACAGCCACGAATTAATCGACGATGAGACGACGTTTCTCCGGTGGTCTCCGATACATTTTCGTAGGATGTATCAGCTCTTTCGGCAGACTTCGGAAAGTTATCGGCTATTTTCGTGATCTCTCGTGTGGTTGTCGACATTTTATCGATTGTAAACGTCGGTGGGACGTTTCCATGTACTTTACTTCACGAGTTGGTTTGAAGGTAAGTTATTGCACAAAATACACTATGATTTCATGCTATTTTACATCAATAAGTAGACACAGCTCTCAAGTCAAGTGTTTCTTCGTACAAGTTTTTCTAGGGTTTTTGATGGTCTGAGGACATTATCGAGCCGAACTGTAACGATGACTGAACCGAAGTGTTTGTTTGGCGTCCATGACGATCGATGTGCATCCCAGCATCGCCTGGCGATCTATAACCCTTTCACAGGGTCAAATAAATCCCTCACGGGATCAAATAATCTCAGCAATGAGATCCAAAATGTCTTTCGAGACACAAATAATCCCAGCAATGGGATCAAACATGTCTTTCGAGACACTAGTAATTCCAGAAATGGAATCCAAACAGTCTTTCGAGACTCTAGTCATCTCAGCAATGAGATCCAAACTGTCTTTCGAGACGCCAATAATTCCAGCAATGGAGCGAAAAATGTCTTTCGAGACGCCAATAATTCCAGCAATGGAGCAAAAAATGTCTTTCGAGACGCCAATAATTCCAGCAATGGAGCGAAAAATGTCTTTCGAGACGCCAATAATTCCAGCAATGGAGCAAAAAATGTCTTTCGAGACGCCAATAATTCCAGCAATGGAACGAAAAATTGCCTTTTGGGAACAATTATGAGTAAAAACGCCAACGATGCTAACTGTCATGCACAACCTAAACGAACAGTTCAGATCAGATTCTGCATGCAAGCATTCATGAGAGCTGTGTCTAAGTATGACATGAGTATTAACTGTACTGATAATACTGTTATTGATGATGTACATGTATGTAATATTAGTAAAGAAGATATGACAAATCAGACACCTCCATGCATACAAAATGGTAGATATTCTAGACTGCATTCAAAAGTAACCAATAGAGTCAGAGATAGAGAACCATCTAGGATTTCATTAAGAAAAGTTTTGCAATCATTGAAATGTAGAAAACTGAGAAGGAAGCATAAGAAAATGCTTAAAATGTCAGTCCCTGTTTCATCTGTTTTGCATAGTATTGCATCAAATTATAAACAATGGAATATTAGATATACTAAGAGACAAGACAGTTTCTACAGTAATTACGTGTATTTTATTAATACTAAGACATCAACAATGGCTTATAATGTGTCAGGAAAAAATATTTTACTGTCTGGAGATATTGAACGAAATCCTGGTCCAGTAACAAATAATAGTACCTCATCTAGAGCAATAGCTAACCACACATCTGACTTTGTGTTTAACTATAGACTGCTTCGGCAGAGTTTAAGACCACTAGATGTTGGTGGTGGAGGCGATTGCTTCTTTAAGTCTGTATCACATCAGTTATATTGTGATTCAAGCCATCATTTAGAAATTAGAACAGCAGGTATTCAGTACTTACAGGATAATCCAGAACGATTTATCGAAAGCAATGTAGAGAGATCATGGTTGCAATATTTATCGAATATGTCTATGCAAGGAACATGGGCAGATCATATTATTATACAAGCAGTGGCTGATGCAATGAATTTAAGGATTCACGTCATAGAATCCAATGAAAGTTTTTCAGAGATAACCTTGGTTGAAGCAACAAATATGATTCAAAATCCTAGGTCTGTATATTTGGGACACATAGGTGAGATGCATTATATCTCAACGGTGTCAGCTCTATCTGAAAGAAATGCAAATCAAACAGACAGTGACACTAACAGTGACACTAATTCAAGTAAATGTCCTGAAAATAATTGCAAAAGAAAGTCCAATGCTAACATGTCAGAATGCCAAAAGGAACAAATGACAAATGTTGAAATTGAAAAGCCTTGCAATAGTAGCGAATGTACACAGGAAAACAGAATACCAAGCAAAAGTAAAAAGAGCAAAGAGGAAAAAGCTAAATATATGAGACAATATAGAGCTGCTAAAGCATCAATTGAAAAAAAAGCAGAACATAATACATACAAGAAAAACTACACTGTATAGAGCATCTAAAACATCTGTAGAAGATAAGGCTAAACATAATGCATACAAGAAAAACTATAGAGCATCTAAGGCATCTGTCGAAGAAAAGGCAGAACATAATGCATACAAGAAAAACTATAGAGCATCTAAGGCATCTGTCGAAGAAAAGGCAGAACATAATGCATACAAGAAAAACTATAGAGCATCTAAAGCATCTGTAGAAGATAAGGCTAAACATAATGCATACAAGAAAAACTATAGAGCATCTAAGACACCTGCAGAAGAAAAGGCCAAAAATAATGCATATATGTGAAAAGTTATAGAGCAAAGCCCAAAAGTAATATCCAATTTTGGATTTCAAAGTTTCACGATACAGTATCTTCAGGTCCACTGTACATTTGTACTTCCTGTGATCAGTTATAGTACAAACATAGTGTAGTTAATGCTGATAGACTTAGAAAGTCTAACCCTGACATTGACAAGTATCTCTGTAATAAGACAAGTGTTGATGACATTGAATGGGTTTGTAAAACATGCTATAATCACTTGGTTAAAAACAGAGTTCCACCATGTGCTATAGTAAATGGTATGGTATTCCCACAAAAACCAGCATTCTTTGATCTCAATGAATTAGAGTGTAGATTGCTAGCTCCAAGAATTGCTTTTCTAAAATTAATGCAAGCTCCTAGGGGAAGGCAGCTCAAAATTCATGGTAATATTGTCAATGTACCTGCAGATGTAACTAATACGGTAAGCATGTTACCACGGTTACCCAGTGAGGCTGGTACAATCAAAGTGAATTTAAAAAGAAAGTTGCAGTACAAGAGTTCTGCAATGTCATTAAATGTAAGACCTCATAAAGTTGTTCAAGCTGCACAATGGTTCATGAGTAATAGTAGTCTTTATAAAGATGAAGGTATTGTATTGAACCAAGACTGGGTTAATAATTATAATGAACAAGTTTCACAACATGAAAGTAACAATGGATCTGATCAAGAATCAGTCGCAGATGAACAAAATTATAACAATGAAGACGGCCAAAAACCAGATAATGACGATGACTGGAGTGAAGTTGAAGCAGAAATTCCTGCAGGTGTTACTGACACTATGCTAACACCTACTGACTTTTTAGAAGACAATGAACGGCAAGGTATTCTCAATGTTGCACCAGCTGAGGGCAATAGACCATTGAGTGTATTCAGAGATAAATATTCTGAAGAATTAGCATATCCTGGAATATTTCTTGGTCAGAAAAGACCAGAAATTAAAGAACGCATGGTTAATAAAGTCCACTATAGTGATATCTGTAAATCTGAACTCAGAAGGTCAGATAGAAGAGCAGCTATGTGTGTTGAAAATATCTTCTATAAAACCAAAAAGCTGCAAATGAAAATCCTTTTAGGGAAATCACAAATTGCACTAAGAAAATGCAAGGGAAATAGCAGAACCCTAAATGCAGGGCACTTAAAACAACAAGGAACATTAGACAGCTTAATCCGCCATGATGAGGGATTTAAATTCCTGAGAGCATTAAGAGGTTCACCTCCATACTTCGAAAAGGCCAAGAACGACCTTTTTGCAATGATAAGACAGTTAGGACCAGCTTCATTATTTTGTAGTTTCTCATCAGCAGAAACACAATGGATACATCTATTAAGAATACTTGGTCAACTTGTTGATCACAATAAATATACTGACGAAGAACTAGAGAACTTAAACTGGGAAGAAAAGTGTAGATTGATCCAAAGTGATCCTGTAACTTGTGCTAGACATTTTGACTATCAAGTTAGTCAGTTTCTCAGTAACTTTCTCTTATGTGATGCTGCACCACTAGGAAAGATTGCTGACTGGTTTTACAGAGTAGAATACCAACAAAGGGGTTCACCTCATATTCACATGCTGATATGGCTCGAAGATGCACCACAATTTAAAATAGACAGTGATGCCGATGTGACATCATATATTGATAATATAATTACTTGTCAAAAACCAATAGACAACCCTGAACTACTTAAGCTAGTCAATAGACAAATACACAGACATTCTCATACTTGTCGCAAGAATACAAAAAGAGAGTGTCGATTCAATTATCCACAGCCTCCCACGAGGCAAACAGAAATACTGTATCCTCTAGACACTGATATGCCTCAAAGTGAAATAAAAATGCACAAAGATGCATGGAAATCAATCAAAAAGCATCTAGATGATATGATAGAAGGTGAAGATATTTCCTTTGATCAGTTACTGCTTGATCTCAATGTCACAGAAGAGAACTATTTACTGGCTATAAGTTCATCGCTTAATACACCTACAGTGTTTTTAAAACGAAATCCAAATGAATTGAGGATAAACAATTACAATCCTGCTTGTCTTAGTGCATGGAGAGCCAATATGGACATCCAGTTTGTATTAGATGTGTATGCATGTGCTGTATACATAGTCAATTATATATCTAAGGCTCAAAAAGGAATGAGTGAACTTTTAAGAGAAGCTTGTAATGAAGCAAGGAAAGGAAATGCTAATATAAAACAGCAAGTGAGAGACATTGGCAGTAAATTTTTGAATAATGTTGAAATAAGTGCACAAGAAGCTGTATATATTGTTTTACAACTTCCAATGAGAAAAGCATCGCGACAGGTTATATTTATAAACACTTCACCTCCTGAAGACAGAGTGGAACTTTTAAAGCCAATCAATGATATTAAAGATATGGAAGATGATTGTGAAGAAATATACACTGTCTAGTGGTTTATTAAAAAGATATTGTAAGCGTCCAGCAAAACTTGAACACTTGACACTTGCAGACTGGGCTGCATGGTATGATTCATGTGGGAAACCATATGTAAAACAATCAAATGAATTAGATACTGATAATCTCCCATATGAAACATCTATAGATGATGATCGAAATGATGATGATGATGATAATCTTTGTATCAAAGAGCCTTCTAGTAAGACTAAGAAAAGAACTAAAGCTAGAGTAATAAGAAGTGTTTGGTTCAATAAGGAAGCTGAACCTGAGAAGCACTACCGTGAGCTTATTATGCTTTTCACTCCATGGAGAAATGAACAAACCGATTTAATTGGTTTTTGCTCCTCATATCAAGAACGCTGTATACTACTATCCAATATGATCAATGAACAAATGAAACAATATGCTGTCTGTAATGAAGACTTTAATGAAATACAACATGAAATGAATAGATTGGAGGAAACATATGACTCTATAGCACCTGGTACTCAGAGTGTTGAACACCAAGACCAGGCTGAAGGTAATACAGATTTACATCCTGATTTCAATGAGAACTACAACCTATCAGATGACATTGGCATTCCTTCAGTTGATTCAAACACTGAGCCATTAATATTGAATGAATTACAAGATGATGAATATAGACACATGGTACAAATGTTGAATAAAGAACAAAAGGAATTCTTCTATCATGTACTACATCTAATAAAAACATCAGATGAACCATTCTATTGCTTCCTTAGTGGAGGAGCAGGTGTGGGCAAATCACACCTGACAAAAGCACTCTATCAGGCAGCCTTAAAGTATTATAACACTAGAGCTGGTATGAACTTTAGTGAGATTAAGGTATTAATGCTAGCACCTACTGGTAAAGCAGCATATAATATTAAAGGTAATACAATACATAGTGGTCTTGCAGTACCTGCATGTCAGTCATTAAGGAACTACAAATGCCTTGATTCAAGTAGACTGAATACATTAAGATGTCAGCTTGGTGGAGTCAAACTGATATTCATAGATGAGATATCCATGGTTGGTAACACTATGTTTAATGTACAAATCAACAATAGACTCAAAGATATCAAAGGTAGTTCATTACCATTTGGTGGTGTTAGTATTATTGCTATTGGTGATTTATTCCAACTGCAACCAGTTATGGATGGTTATATATTTAAAGATATGGGCACCTCTGATTATTAATAGTATTCTTGCTCCCAATATGTGGCAAGAACATTTTAAAATGTTTGAACTGCATGAAATAATGAGACAAAGAGAAAGCAAACACTTTGCTGAGATGTTAAACAGGCTAAGAGAAGGGAAGCATACTACTGATGATATTTTGAAATTCAAAGAACGAATAATAGAACCCAACAGTTCTCACTATCCCAAAGATGTTCCTCACTTGTTTATACAGAATGCAAAGGTCAATGATTTTAATGATAGAGCTCACCGTGCTATGTCAGGTACTAAGTATAGTATTAAAGCACATGACAGTGTCATAGGTGCTGAGTCTCGAGAACTGAGGGATAAAATCATAAAGCAAATACCTAGTGATCCTAGGAAAACGAAACAGTTGCATTCGATGCTAAATATTGCCGTTGGAGAGAGAACCGAAATCTCTCTTAACACAAGAACAGATGATGGTATGACAAATGGTGCTGGTAATGTGATTAAACACATACAAGTACATCAGACAGACAGACCGTCTGGTATAATATGGGTCCAATTCGACCATGCTGATGTTGGTGAGAAAACCAGACGTGATAATAGACAGTTGTATGTCCAAGGTATAGAACCTACATGGACACCTATCAAACCTATTACCACACAGTTTGCAGTCGGTAGAAATAGAACAGTACAAGTTGTAAGAAAGCAGTTTCCACTGCGACCTGCTGCTGCTAAAACCATTCACAGATCTCAAGGTGACACTGAGACTAGAGTTGTTGTTAACTTTGATACTAGAAGAGCAATACCTCATATACACTATGTAGGACTAAGCAGAGTAACAACTATAGAAGGTTTATATATAACGGATCTGTGTGAGAACAAAATAGCTGTTAGTAATGATGTACACCAAGAAATGAACCGTCTAAGATCTGAAGGCAAACTTAGTCTTTGCTTATCACCTGTCTATGGAGCTGAAGAAATATCTTTTAAACTGTGTTTTTTAAATGCACGTTCTTTGCATAAACACATTGAAGATGTACGTAGAGACTTGAATTATTCAAGCACTGATGTCAGTATATTCTCTGAAACAAGATTCAGTCATACTGACAGTGATGATATGTATAGTATTGATGGATATACATGTAGTTTATTTAGAAATGATGGTACATCAACTGGTAATGTAAGGCCCTTTGCAGGTACAGCAGTGTATAGTCGTACTGACTATTATCCTGGCTATCCATACTGCCATAATACTAATGGGATTGAGATCACTGTCATGAGATTCTTGAATCTTCCTCATGTTACAATCATAGGAGTATATCGCTCACCTAGAGTACCACTGAGACAGCTATGTGTAGCATTAAGTGAACTCTTGGACCAGCCATCATCACATGACAATATCTTTATTGGTGACTTCAATGTCAACTGGTTTAATGAAACAGAAAGAGCAGGTCTTTATAATCTCTTTGTAAGCCATAACTACAGACAACTAGTATCTAACTATACTACTGATAGCAAGACTTGTATTGATCATATATAATATATACTAATCTACCAGAAGCACGAATAAAAATGTTTATTTTAGAAACATACTTCACTGATCACAAAGGTATTTGCACCTTGGTAAACTGTTTTTAGACAAATTCATCAGACAAAACAAAACTTATTGAAATCATTTGTGGTATAAATACATTATATGTCATGCCAGTACTTAAATACTTAGTACTCCAGTAGGGTAATGCCTATAATGACTGCATATAATATTATAGGAACATACCTTTCATTTTGTCCTACACAGTTAAACATCATGACTATACACCAAAACAACATTCTGAAGCTTCCCCATGATCTACTAATAATGGTAAGTATGTCCATCCTACAAACACTGAAACAACTATCACATCCCACATACATTCACCATGTCTCATATTTAGTTATTAATTATTCAACAATTTAATTAACATTTTCTTTCCTACAGATTTAACAATCACAGGATACATACACCTCCTCTCTGAAGTAAAGATATAAACAAAGAAAAGAAAAGCTATTTTGACATTGACCATACAAACTCCACCTGACACTTCCCAGCGAGGTATTATGCATCTCCTCAACTGAGAAAAGATCTAAAAGATCTCGAAACAAGACATACAGCTGTGCAGATACAACATGGAAACCTAATTAACAAACAAAGGAAATTAATGCAAATACAATGGATTACATTAAGCAAATTCAAGTCAATTCAACTTTTTCAACTATGCACCAAAGTTCAGTTCACGACTATACAAGTTATGTGATATTTTACCCCTGCTTATTTATGATGTCAGAGTGAAAGTCAAGCAAATCAGAGGAAAAACAAAATAATAGTCTATGGGCAACCTTGCTTCAAAGGTGACAGCATTATTATTACTGATGGAAGTGCACAAGAAAAACTACAAATTTGGGAAAATGACATTGAAAAGGTCACCAGAGGAAAGGCCATATATACCATATTCAAAACTCAGCAACAATAACACAAACTGAAGACCTTGATATCTTTTGAAGACAACAATAAGTAAACATATTCCATGTTGTTTAGTTAGAAAGTTAGTTTCAGTTGCAATAAAGTTTGATTTGTTTGTGTTTTAGCACAATACATGTAGTTCATTTGTTTCATGCACTGTAGTCATGTCAATGCCAGTTAACCAGGCTTGACAAAAACTTCACTCAGTTTGAAGACCTTGTTAGATGATATTGGATTGGTAGTTTGTTTGAACTCTGAATTCGATCCAACATCATCCAACATGGTTCCCTGGGGGATGCTCATTTCTACCTCTACCGGAAATGTTTAAAATGAACATGACATGTTTAGCCCCTAAAAGATGATAATATGCATGGTTTTCACCGACATCCTAAAGGATACCAAACTTATAGTGAGATTGTAGTAAAAAAGAACTGGTTCAATCTGATTTTCAGAATCATATCTCAGTATACTTTACAACTTTTAAGTCAGACCACTGTGTAAGAGACCATTTTTACTAACAAAGTAGCCACATGCAGTCCTAGACTGCCTATTTTTAGAAGTTGTTGGCATCCATAGCATTTTTTAACTAGAGGGCTGCATTTGCCTAGCAGCCGCATAGCAGCCGCAAGTGGAAAGTACCCTCGTGCACATTGCCACTTTTCTCTCGATTTTTTGGATTCTGCAAGAGAAATAATAATAATAATAATAATAATGACTTTATTTAAGTGTCAAGGTATTTATATACAACTCAAATTGGGTGGAACACTATAATTTAATATATATATCATATACAGTCATTCGCAAAAATTCTGGCCGCCATGATATATCAATATATCAATATATCGGGTGCATTATGGGTAATAAAAAAAATCGAAAATTCCCCTTAAAGCGGTTAACATCAGCAAATTGGTAGAAATATTTAGTATAATGCTTATTTTGGTCTTACGTTTCAGTGTTGTTTGTAAGCTTTGCTTCATTTAATAAGTAGAGGTAATCATACGGTTTCGAGTTCAATTTGGAAATAATTTGCACAAGTTTGTTTTTCAAAGAGTATCAAAATTGCACGAGCCCGTGATAACTAACTATACGTTTGGCAGAGAGCGGACTGGAACATAAATTCAAATCGAAACGTTCGTTTGGCCAGGAATCAACTTACTGGCAACTAGTAGGGGACAACAGAGGCCAGAAAGGTCAATGATACGAAACGTTCGTTTGGCCAGGCAACTAACAGGGGACAAACAAGAATAAGAATCGACAACAGATAAGTACAACTCGTAGCATATTTATTACTATTCAAATACACAAAACGTCTTTGTCCTAGGGCCCTTGGTCTAAGTAATAACTCTCATCATTTGTAAGTAATAATAATTTCTAATGTTCCTGCTTGCTATTGATAATAATATAATAGTAATAATAATAATTTCTTATGTTCCTGCTTGCTATTGAGACTCGTTCAATGCAGTTCTGCATTTTGTTTAATGTACTTTTGCCTACGTCTATTTTAATTCAGTTTCATTTTTCTGTTTGTTTTGTCATGCCTTTTGCTTGCTGTTAATTCTTGGTCTGCCAGTTTCTAATTGTCGATCATTTGGTCTATTCCGGCTTTCTGGTTGATCCAAGTACTTTTGTTGAGTCTGGCTTTCATTGACATTCGAAGACATTCGAAGAGATATTGCTGGATAAGATTTGATTCTCTTTGTTTGTATGTTTGTTGTTTGTTGTTAAAACTGTTTCATATTCTGTCTCTACTTTCTCTACTTGATGTTTTGTTGGTCTTTTTACAAAAAATTTCCAATCATGTTGATCTTGTCGTCTTTCCTCTTAAATCTCCTTTTCTCTTTTAGTAATGTTTCCTTTCCTCTGCTAAAATCGTTGAACACACGCTTTAATTCCATTGCTTTGTATTGATCTTATTCTTCCCTTCATTCTCACTTTGTTCTGTACTTCTCTTGGACGTTTATGGCTCAAGAGTTTCTGAGGTATCTTTGTTCTTTGTCCGTTTTAGTTGTTCATTTTGCTCAATTCTGAGGTGGGCATTTTTTTATTGTCTCTTTGACGGTCATCTCTTTGATCTTCACCGCTATCTCTAGTTCTATTTCATTCCGTTCTGTGGCATCTTTGTTCTTTGTTTGTGAATCTTTCCTCTGTTATGTTCTTGATCTTGATAATATCATAATTGCTCTCCACGGATGTTAGCTAAGATCATCACCTCTTAGTTAGCTACTATCATCATTTTTCCATCTTTCACTTTCATATACTTTTGCTGTGTTGCTTAATCTTGTATAGTGGTTTGTATAGTGTTTGTTTTTTCCAACTCTGTTTTTTATTTTTAATCTTGATGTATGTTATATTTGATGTATGTTTGATGGTTTTTTAAGGTATGTCGGGTGGTCTATCAGTTAGAGTTTCCTTCCATTCCTCATCTGTTCTGAGGTGGTATGAGTGTATGGAATTGTCTGAATTTGAATCTGTACTTGCTTTTTTTTTCCCATCGTCTTGTCTATTAGCTTTTGTCTCATCTGTGAAGCAAGTTTAATTCTACAAGTTTCTCTCTTGCTTCACCTGTTATCTGATATATTTCTTGTAGTCTTCAAGCGATAAGAGTAACTTTGTTATTCTGTAGACAGTATTATCCCATTAATCCTTCTCTCTTCAAGCGTTTGAAATAACTTTGTTGGTCTGTAAGCAACGGTCATTAATCTTTCTCTCTCACTCTATTTCTGTAGATGATTCTCTTTGTAATAGTAATTCTTTGTTATTCTGTCGTCTATCGCTATCTCTCTCTTTTTTTGATTGCTTTCTTTTACCAACTTTGTTTTTTTATGGATTTGATTTAGGTTTTCCATTCTTGATTTCGCTACTAGTTCTTTCTCATTTGAATTGTATTACTTGGCTTTGTTCTAATCTATGTTTTCAGGTTGGGCACTTATTTGTACCCCTTCTTGGTTTCATTTCTGTGTAGCTGGCTGCTTTAGGACTAATAATACTTTTTCTTTTACTTTTTTCCTTCGTTTTTGGTAAATCCCATGTTGACAACTAATCTCACACCAAATACTTACTTTCCTTGTCTTTCCTTATCTTATCCTTTCTTCCTATCTAATAAGTTCTCCTAAGTCACACAGCCGCTTCTTTACTCAGGTCCGTCAAGATCCTCAAGACCCAAGCTTTTTTTTCTGACGCTAAGGGAGATAAAATTATTCATTAATTTTGACTTCCTTATCGACTGAAGAAGAGCTGAAGAAGAGCATATTATCTTACCATGGATGACCTCTTGCATGGAGTTTCTCGGTAGTATAGTGGTGAGTATCCCCGCCTGTCATGCGGGAGACCGGGGTTCGATTCCCTGCCGGGGAGAAACATTTTTATTCTATTTCACCTCGCGCCAAACCTCACTTCCGCTTTCCCTCGGTCAACAAAGGTGAATTCAACTCCGATTCAAACCCAAATAATTTCTCCGCGTCAAAATCTTCTAATAGGCTCGGATCGAACCCCAACAACTGCTCCAGGTCACAACTAAACCAGTACACCATTTTATCTCCTTTCACTTTAAAGACCGGGTTGTTTCTGTTTTGTTTTTTTTTTTGGAAGCGATGGCACCACGGATGGAGTCTACAGTCAGATAATTGTTATTCATTGTCTTTATCTTCTCTCCCCATTTCCACGCCATTGCTTCAACCTGCTTCACTCTGAATTCAAACGTCTCTTTCATGGTCCACTCTATTACTTCGCTTTCTTCAGCCAACTCGTAAATGAATTGACACAATTGCACAGTCTTCTTTACATCAAAGTCAAGATTCAATTTTTCAATGTCGCAAAGGAAACGGTAGGTCAACTTTTCATCTTTCCTTTCGAGGAATTTAAATTTGACAAGGTAATCCATCGAAGCGAGAATTGACCGTGTGGTGATGGTGTTGCGATTCTTTCTAGCTTTCCACAACTCCACAAACGACTCTGGTTGAGTGACCTCGAACTCAAAGTTCTCTCCCCCTGTCCACTGAACCACTTCGCTCTTCTTCAGCAAAAGCTCTAATGCAAACTGCCATAGTTTGTATTGATCTTTTTTCACTAGAGCTTTTCTTTCTTCCTCCATTACCGTTCTTTCTTCCCCCATTACCGATTTGATGTAACTTCCAAAGCGATACTTCCTTTTTTCAACTCTCATCAAGAACTTTCTTCTACAATGGTCGCTCAGATCGTGTGAAAATGCAGTTTTTCTCCCGTTGATTTTTGTGTCTCCCCATTTCACGGCCAACCACTCTGGTTCCTTGATCTTGAACTCTGCTTCTTCTTTTTGGGTCCACTCCACGCACTCACTTCCCTCCTCCAACTCCTCCAATAAAAATTGCCACAAACGAATTCTTCCGACTCCCGAGTATCTTTCCATTTTCATCCTGAACTGTTTATCGTCTTCCATGATTGTATTTTTGAATTATTTTGTGCTCTCTTCCTTTTATTGACTTCCTCTTTCACCTCAGACGCCAAACTGCGCGAGGAATTTATTTCGACGCGAAAGGGACACATTCCCGCGAAAGGGACTAAACGGTTTGAAATGGACTCGCTCAACTGATTATGGGCAATACAAACGAGCGTAGCGCGAAAAACACCTATGTGGTAATGTAAACTTTTCAAATAAATTTGTTAGTACAGTGGTAGTATCTTCGCTTGTCGTGCGAGAGACCGGGGTTCGATTCCCTGCCGAGGAGTTTGCATTTTTATTTGAGGAATTTATTTTCAAGTCTGACTTCCGCTTCTTTTCCAATCTGACTTCCGCTTCCACCACTTACGCCAAACTGCGCGAGGAATTTATTTCGACGCGAAAGGGACTCGGCAAACGCCAAACTACGCGAGGAATTTATTTCGACGCGAAAGGGACACATTCCTCCGAAAGGGACAAAACGCGTTTGAAATGGAGGGTCCAGAGTGTCCCTCTTACTACTGTGCCTAAGTACCTGTACTGCCTGTGAAGAATTAAGTGCTGATGTCTGTGATGTTGCCGTTGAGCTCAGTATACCGCCAGTAGTGCTAGTAGGTTTGGGGGCGACAGATGTGACGGGAATGTATGTATTTAATGTGATGGCAGAACTCCCAGCACCACAATCCAAGCCTTTCTGGGTTGAAGTGGAAGGTGTTCCTGTCGATGGGTTCTGAACATAACCTTCAACCACACCTTTTTGCCGTACGTTGGAATTGGCTGGGCCTTTCCGCCTTTGGGTTGCTTTTGTTTTCTTTGCCCCACGTCCAGCAGGAAGATCCATGTGCATAAGGGCATCTATTTTTGAGGGTCCTTGGTTTGATGCCCGATACCATTTCAGAAAATTGGCTAAGGAACCATCAACTTCAGCAACGGCTAATGTATGAGCACAAATGCTGTAAGTAGTAAACCTTATGCAAGTGCTGCTACACACATAGTAGTTTCCTTGACGCACAGCACGCTTCATGCTTACTATGTAAGAAGGGACATTAAAAGTCTCGTTTGTAACATAGCGTACAGGGTTATCCCCCTTTCCAGGATCTTTTATAATGGCTTCGTCCTTGCACAGTAAAATTGCGGCAGCAGCGTCGCGGTACATTCTAGCGAGTATACTGAAGGGAACTCGAATAATACCACAATTTTCAATCGGGATACTCAACAGTGGCAGAGTTGTATTTTCACCTTCAGAAGTTGCTTCTTGTAGATCGATCGGAATGACATCATCATTTTTTACAGGGAGCTCCCGAAACTTCTTTAGAGCGGCTTCTTGTTGCATCTTCGACTTTCTGTAAAACAGTGTCTCCTTCATGGTGTTGTCCCTGTATTTATCGTCGACCCTCAATTCTCCTATTCCTATCATTGCAAGATCTTCCTCTGTCCTTTGTCGTTTTACGGTGTTCTGAAGTAATCGCGCGAACTCGGGTATAGAAAGCTTTCTTTTTCCTGTTAACATCTTTTCACGCCGAAGAACAGAGTTCATACACTCATTTGCATTTTGATCATATACTGACGGAGGCCAACCTAGTCCAGCCATGGACCGGCGGTCATTGTATTTTTAATAACATCTGCTTTATCACTTTTGAAAGTATTGCACAAAACTCTCTCCTTGAGGATGAAGTGAAGCCCATTTACTATTTAAGTCTGCTATGTTTGCTTCGAAATCAGTTGCATCTATAGAGTCTATGAGACCAGGGGCCCGTTTCTCGAAAGCCCCGAAAGCTTATCGGGCCCGAAAAGTGTTTCTTTAAACATCTATATCTTCAAAACGAAGTAGTTTACAGACATGAAACTTTGCATGAAGGGAAAGTTTGTTCATATTAAAAACATGTCAAAAGAACGGCTTTGTAGAGTAAGTGTCTCAGATTTCTGGGATGTCTTTTCGGGCCCGTAAAGTTATCGGGTCTTTCGAGAAACGGGTCCCTGGCAGTACTTGAACCAAAATCTTTACCAAAGATGTCATTCCGTATAATTAATATCGGCAGCTTTGCCCGAAATACTCAGTTCACTCAATTTGGATATAATATTATCTTTCATGTGAATGTCACACAACAAATGCAGAGCAAATGGAAGTGGTCTCCCAAATCCCTCTGCCAATGCCTTCTCCCCATCAGTTCCATAAACAAGTACATTTTGTATGTTGGCATTCAGCTTTACCATTGTGGAAGCCAGCTCGTAGTAACTGGCAGCTTCTTTTTTGTGATTGATCAGCGTGGGCCCTATCCGGACGGGGTGCTGTCCATGTTTGGTTCGTAGAAGGTGTCTGTACGTGGTAAGGGTAACATAATACTTGCCGAAATTAAAGGTGGGGTCTACTCCTAATACGCAAAACTGGGATGGATTTGTGCAAAATCTTTCAATGTCTTTTAGTTGATGATTTGTAGCAAGCACAACGTTTGGATCAGAGGCAGTTTCAACTTTACGTACAAAAGCGTTCTCTGGGTCTCTATTGCCCTCCTTCAGCATTTCCATCAATTCCAGCACAGTATCGATGGGCTTTTCTCCTATATTTTTCTTCAAATTCTTTACCTGTTGTATATTTCTTGGGTGGCTTGCTGCGTTTTTAAAGTCTGAAATCGATCCCTTCTCTTCTATACTCCGATAAAAGACAGATTTGGGAGGATCACTTTCAGCAATCTGTTTCAAATTTTCCATTGTTGTATGGGAAGTCCTATAATATTCCGAGGACTGATCCTTTGAGTTGCCATGTGCTTTTACCTGTACTTCGTGCTCCTCTTTGTCAAATACATATTGCACGAAAACCAGTTCGTGGGTCACACCATTTTGTTCTGGAAGTCAATATAAAAATACAGACATGCATTAATTGTTTAACGTTTGAATGGTGTAAATATAGAATGTAGAACCACATCTCACACTCTCAAGTCGGTCTCCCTCGCATCCGTTTTTAGTCTCGTTACGTGACGGACTAACTCTCAAGGGAGAGTGTTTGAATTAATTCGAAAAACCCGGAACACGCCCACATGTCCCCAATAAGTATAGGTGCAATAAAGGTTTTCTGTAATTTCTGTGTTCTGTGTTCTACCACGTTTTGATGTTTGTCTACAGTGGAACCCCGATATAACGATGTGCCAAGGGACTGGCCAAATTAGATCGTTATATCGGGCCGTCGTTACAACGAATTCTCGATATAACGATGTGCCAAGGGACTGACCAAATTAGATCGTTATATCGGGCCGTCGTTACAACGAATTCCCGATATAACGATTTTTCGGGAATAGACCCAAAAATATCGTTATATCGGGTATCGTTAATAATTGATTTTTCATGTGGTGCCCGTTGTGCCTTATAGCTGTACCGGCGATGTAATCCCTATCGTAACAAACTGTTAACAGACACGTTACAGTCTTTATGCAATGAGAACTAAAGGATTTTAGTATTGTCATATCTTTTCAAGTGTTAAACCTACCTTTTTCATCGCGCAATGATTTATTTTATCGTTATATCAGGGTAAATTTTACGTTTGGGCTGCCAGATTGTGATCGTTATATCGGGAATATCGTTATATCGAGTATCGTTATATCGGGATTTTTCTCCATACATTTACTGTAACATTTGCCGGGCTGTCAAATGTTGATCGTTATACCGGGAACATCGTTATATCGAGTATCGTTATATCGAGGTTCCACTGTATCAACCACTAACTAAACGAGCTGTTGGAGACAGCCAATGGCATGTGATGAAACATGTGATGAAACATGGACAGGGTGGACGATGGACGATGAACGATATCGGTACCCTTAC
Source organism: Actinostola sp. cb2023 (assembly GCA_033675265.1). NCBI lineage: Eukaryota > Metazoa > Cnidaria > Anthozoa > Actiniaria > Actinostolidae > Actinostola > Actinostola sp. cb2023. Next base: position 179,901 of record JAUJYZ010000802.1, read on the forward strand.
CTGTGTACCACTAAATACTTTTTTAAACATGCCTCGATAAATTAAAAACTTTTTATTGCTTTCGTGTTTCCCCTTTTTTAAATCGAATCTTGGCAATACTCGACGGGAATACTTCGACGTGTTCTGCCTTGACAGCGAAAACAAGATTACAGGCTGTGTACAGCGTATCTCAGTTTAGCGATAAACATATGGCAGGTCGGTAACCAAGTAAGCTGCTAAGTAGTTGATTTTAAAAGGGGGAAAAAAACTCACACGAAAGCAGTAAAATGTTTTTAATTTATCGAGGCATGTTAAAAAAAGGTATTTAGTGGTACACAGGTCGTCCATCGTCCACCCTGTCCATGTTTTATCACATGCCAATAAAAAAGGGTAAAACCAAGGGAAATGGGGAAATGTTTGTGTTTGAGATAGCGGGGAATTCGAGATAAACGAGTTCGAGCTCAGTAGATAGCGGGGTTCAACTGTAATTGCTTTTATCTTACCTGTCAAATATATAACTATCCGTTGCAAATCTGGGCAGACTTGTTCCGGAAAAAGCTTCTCGTACACCGGTACACACGTGCATTGGTGCTTTTATCGAATTCCTCTTTTGTTGCCTTTTGTAATGGGTTCCTTTTTGATGGCGCACGATAAAACTGTTGTTTCGTGCCCGTTGGATGCCAAGCACCAAGGTCGTCTGCTAAAACGTTCTTTACTGATGTGTCCGACATATTTGGCAGATGTGTCCACAACAAATGCTGCATTTATACAAACAGAAGTAGGAACAGCACGAGCAACAGCATCATCGCGAGGATGTAGGAGAATGTCCACCACCTTTTTGGATTTCATGCCACTGGATACACCACGTTGATAGATTGGCAACATGGAATCGTCGTGCAAGTAAAAAATTTTCCTATCTTCATCGCTTGTGTCTTCATCCAGATTTCCCGCTGGTAAAGTTGCTACGTCGGGTCATCCGAATCGTCCAGAAGTCTACAAGAACACAAGATAACAAGAAATTCAAAATTATATTAATCATTTCAGTTCAAGTCACTTTTTCGTAAGTTATAATTCAAACTTAAATTGCAATTGCAAATACATGCCTTCTTTTGTGACAAATGCTGCTTTTTTGCTCTTTCTTTATTAACAATGGGAGGAGGACTAAAGAAACCCTTACGGACTTTTACAAGGTAGTCCCCCTTGCAAACTTAATTTTATTTATGTTTTTTATTTAGGTATCAGAAATGGTAGCTGGGTAATTTTAAGCAGTACAGATATATAATGATTACTAGCTTTCAGTAAAACATATTATTTAGACAATAATAGAGTAAAAATTATAATGAAAAATCAAATAATGGATATATTGGTTATAACTATATATAGACGATACTGTCTATGATATTGTATAGATATGATATATAATAATATAGACACATTTTGTTATTACTCGGGCCCAGGCCGCAGGCCGCCCGAGTTAGAAAATGCGGATTTCGGTAGTAGTAGTAGTAGTAGTAGTAGTAGTAGTTTTGTTCGGCTTCAAAATGACGAGTATGCGACGTATTTAATCGTATCCGGAGTTTCAAGATTACTCCGCAGATTTGAAAAGATAAAGGAGACACAGGACTCAAGTAGATTATGAATCTTAGTTTTGAAAGCAGCTGTAGATCTTCAAGCTATTAAAAGGTCAGGAATATTCTAGTTCATCGTTCAATGACTAGAAGTGGTAAAAGGACTAGAAGCTCGCTTAAAATATATATTTTTTAAAACAAACGCGAGGCCGTTATCGGAACCATCTGACCTATGCAACCTCAAGACGTATCATGTTCGTACTCACCGGACTAATAGTCTCCCTCGTCACTCAACTGTCACTGATTGTCATGACGTCAGAGAAATTATATTGTATTGAAGAAGATGTCCTTGTTTTATTCGACGTTCGAACCGTAACTCGAACCCGAACTCGATTCCAAACTCGACGTTTCGGGATCTGAAGCTAGAGAGGGGACCTTTACACAAACTCATCAAAATCAAATCAATTGAACTCAAAGTCAAAAGGTAATCAAATGAACTCAAAGGCAAATCAAATGAACTCGACACATACATGTATATACATAGTCTCCCTCGTCACGCAACTGTCAGTCATTGTCAGGTCTCTCCTCGCGCAGCTGACATTGTCCTTGTTCTTCAACCAACTGGCATTCATTTTCAAGTACTTCCTCGAACAACTGACATTTTCCTTTTCACAATGCCCGAGTGAACGCTCATTGAGCGTCTTGTTTAGATAAGAAATATAGTTTGGCTTTTCTTTTGAATGTATGAATTGAAGTGCAATGTCTAATTTCTGTAGGAATAATGTTCCATAAATTGATTATTTTGTTTCTTGTCTTGTCGAGTAGATACTATAATTGGTTCTATTAAATGTTTTGTGTAGATTATTAGATATCCTAGTATTGTGATGATGTATGTGAGTATTCTCTATACAGAAATCTTTAAAGTAACCTGGTAGCGTATTATTTGTTAGAGCAAAAGTAAAGGTACTTATGAGAAGATTATTAATTTGATGGATGTTTAGTAGATTTTAACCACAGTAGGTTTGTAGCTTTAAATATGCTTACAGTTTACAGTTACTGATTTACCTTTTGATCGAGGTATTCTTGCAGGGTTCTTCTTTTACGAATGATATATCATCGTCACTGTTGGATAAATCGGATTGAAATTTTAACAAGACGCTCAATGAGCGTACACTCGGGCTTATGAAAAGGACAATGTCAGTTGCGCGAGGAGAGACCTGACAATGACTGACAGTTGCGTGACGAGGGAGACTATATGTCTGCCAGATGAAGGGCTATACGATTTACGAACATTGACCTTGCTTGCCTTAAATGCTTTGATGTAGTTTTGAAGAACGATTTTTACGATTCCTTTTCCTTCTGAATTTTTCAAACGTGGAATAAAATAAACATCCATCATGAGCTACTGAAAATAACTCGACTGGCTCGACTGTTTGCATGACTTCTGTACATATAGCTTTCTGTCAATAGATGGAGTTATACATGACCGTTGTACGGCGTTGGTCGTGAGTTTAATTATAACAAGAGTCCGCGGAGATCTTTATCTATGAGTCAGACACAAGTCTCCCTCGTCATTGAGCGTCTTCTTCTATAATAGATCCCTAAAATCTAAGGACGTTTTGATTTCGATTGTATTTTTGCCGTTCACTGACCTGTTTTGAGCGTGGAAATTCGGTTTTAAATCAACGGTTCTAAAATTAGGTCGCCGGTAATAGATGTATGACTCAGATAAGGATTACTTTACAACTGTCATCTTACTGAAAAGAACACGGATTTTCGAACATTGACCTTGCTCGATCGCCTTTGTCTCAATTCATTTTTGGATATGAGTTCGAGTTCGTGGAAAGGCGTTATAGAACAGCCGATAAAACACGGGCTTTAAACAGGCTCATTTCACAGACAAAAGCATACGGCTATTCGTGTGGGCCCACTCTGAAAGATGTCGTTTCATTTATAACAAAAGCAAACGCGCCTTAGCTTCATCGTGGAATGATCAACTACAATCCTGAACTTAATAGCTTGAAGATCTATGATGAGAAATCTTGAAACTCGATAGGATCAAATACATCGCATTCTTCGCATTTTTTTGTCATTCCTTCACCTGAAAAAAAAAGAAAAAAAAAGAAAAAAGAAAGTGTATTTTCTAACTCGGGCTTCCTTCGGAAGGGCCCGAGTAATTATTTTCCTTTTTCCCCGTTTAACAAGACGCTCAATGAGCGTACACTCGGGCTTATGACAAGGACAATGTCAGTTGCGTGAGGAGAGACCTGACAATGACTGACAGTTGCGTGACGAGGGAGACTATGTATAGCATAGATAAAAATACGGTGATAACGACGGTACATGCACTCCATTATAACTCTCTCTTTGACATACAAAAATACTATTTTGAACAGCATTAACACAATTAACTGCTTCTGTTAGATTTAAGATGTGACCTCAAGTGACCTCAAATACGTTTAAATACGTACCACAGTGTACCTTCAAGAGTCCGCGGAGATCTTTATCTATGAGTCAGACACAAGTCTCCCTCGTCATTGAGCGTCTTCTTCTGTAATAGATCCCTAAAATCTAAAGACGTTTTGATTTCGATTGTATTTTTGCCGTTTACTGACCTGTTTTGAGCGTGGAAATTCGGTTTTAAATAGCGCTACGCAACGGTTCTAAAATTAGGTCGCGTAATAGATGTATGACTCAGATAAGGATCACTTTACAACTGTCATCTTACTGAAAAGAACACGGATTTTCGAACATTGACCTTGCTCGATCGCCTTTGCTTTGATGTAGTTTTGAAGTACGATTTTTACGATTCCTTTTCCTTCTGAATTTCTCAAACGTGGAATAAAATAAACATCCATCATGAGTTACTGAAAATAATTCGACTGGCTCGACTGTTTGCAGTGTCACTTCTGTACATATAGCTTTCTGTCAATAGATGTACGGTTACATCGCTGGTCGTGAGTTTAATTAGAAATACTCAAGGACAGAACTGTACACGTACTATTACAATTACCAACAAACATGGCATAGCGACTACGGTATGATGTGACAAAGCTCGACACTCAAGGACATAGCTGTACACGTACTATTACAATAATTAGCAACAAACATGACAACATAGCGAGGTCATGATACTTTTTGAGTTCATTTCATTTGCTTTTCAATTCATTTTTGGATGAGTTCGAGTTCGTGGAACGGCGTCATACAACAGCCGATAAAACACGGGCTTTAAACACGCTCATTTCACAGACAAAAGCATACGCCGATTCGCCCACTCTGAAAGATGTCGTTTCATTTATAACAAAAACAAACGCGCCTTAGCTTCATCGTCGAACGATCAACTAGAAATCTTGAAACTCGATACGATCAAATACATCGCATTCTTTCTTCGTTCTTCGCATTTTTTCTTCATTCTGTGGCCATGAGAAAAATAATAATAATAAAAACAAGAAAGTCCATTTTATAACTCGGGCTTCCTTCGGAAGGGCCCGAGTAATTAGTTTGTTTTTTTTAGAAAAAACAAGACGCTCAATGAGCGTACACTCGGGCTTATGACAAGGACAATGTCAGTTGCGTGAGGAGAGACCTGACAATGACTGACAGTTGCGTGACGAGGGAGACTATGTATATACATGTATGTGTCGAGTTCATTTGATTTGCCTTTGACTTTGAGTTCATTTGATTACCTTTTGACTTTGAGTTCAATTGATTTAATTTTGATGAGTTCGTGTAAAGGCCCGCTCTCTAGCTTCAGATCCCGAAACGTCGAGTTTGGAATCGAGTTCGAGTTCGGGTTCGAGTTACGGTTTGAACGTCGAATAAAACAAGACGCTCAATGAGCGTATACTCGGGCTTATGATAAGGACAATGTCATTGCGTGAGGATCAAAAGACCTGACAATGACTCATAGTTGCTTGACGAGGGAGAATATGTATATATGTGTGGAGTTCATTTGATTTGCTTTTGAGTTTGAGTTCATTTGATTACGTTTTGACTTAGAGTTCAATAGATGATTTGCTTTAATTTTGATGAGTTCAGTCGTGTAAAGGCCCAGTCGAAAACGCTGAACATCTTTTAGAGTTGGCCCACACGAATCGGCGTATGTGGTTTGTATGTGAGAGCGTATTTAAGAAGAACTGTGGATGGCTTGTCTTGAATACAACATAATTTACCTTTTGGCCAGATCAACTACTTCTTTCACTTCTAGTCGTCGAAGACGATGGCTTAGGTCTTAGTATCTGCTCTGATCAACAGGCTTTTTGGAAAACCCGAAATTTTCACGACTTTAAAGCCTTTGATTTTCCATCGAATTTGCTATTTTTAAAATGCACTTTCAAATCGATTACATCAATTGTTCGGAATGGTTTTCTTAATTGTTCAAGGCAGAACAGGAAGAAGAAAGTACCAATAGCGAACTTCTTTCTTCTCGTTCTTGTGATGCTTTTCTGATATCATTTTAGTCAAAATCAGAGTGAAAATATTCGGCCTAAAAAAAAAAAACAATACATCTGCTAGCGCTTGGAGCCGAAAGTTAGTTTTGTCGGTCCGCATTCAGAAAATAGATTTAGTGAAGTGAAGATTTCCCAGACCTTATACTGGAAGACTCCTTCTCTCTTCTTCATGGTGTGTTGATAGAAGTAGATAGCAGTGGCCGATTCGAGCTCACTTTTGCGTAATCTACGACTAAATGATCCATCATATTTTGAATAAAAGTATATGATGTCCTTATTTCAACAATAGTGGATTTTAATTTAGTATAACCTATCTCGAAAAATCCGTTATATTAAACCAAATATGTTAAACCCAAAAACTATGGTATAAAGTAGGTGCGTTTATTTTTTATTGTTCAGAAATAGTACTTTCCATAGTAAACATCTCATAATTCCATAAAATATGTTAAACTCGAAAACTGTGGTATAAAGTATGTGCGTTTATTTTTTATTGTTCAGAAAATAGTGGATTCATCTAATATTATTATCAAATTAATCCCTGGGGGTGCGTTTATTATTTAAAAAAATTATAGTATAGAATAGTATATAATGAGTTCAACAAGTGTTAATAAGAAGGCAAATCCAGTTAAAAAACGTATAAAATCAACACCAATTAAAAAACAACCAAAATCCTTTTTCATGTCGAGTAATCTTTTAGATCAGGCTGTACTTGAAATAAAGGTCTCAAATCAAAAAACAAATAAAGATGGGTATACACTAGTATATTTCGGTGCTGGTTGGGATTTTAAACCAGTCAATAACCCATTATTTAGTAAGTTTAATCATTTTATTTTCATAGATAGTTTACCAAATTTAAGCCATTATAATGAGGGTGATTCAGGTTATGAGAAAAGTAAGAATATTAAAGTATTCCTAGAAACTTTATCAAATTCAGCTTTAAGTTATAATCTTAAATTAATTAGTATTAGAAGAAATCTATTAACATTTAAAAATGATAAAATTAAGTTAGAATATTATTTTAATACTACAGTCCAAGAAGCTTTAACCAATACTGCTATAAGAAGAAAAATTAATAAGGCAGTATGGAACCATATCCAGGGATTCAATCCTTATGTGTATGGGTTAAAAACGGGGGATTTACCTAACTTGTTAGAGAATCGCAGTAAATTACGTGAATTAAAATAGTTATAATTGATTGATGTTTTATTTTTTTGTTACATTTCTAATTAATAATTAAAAATGTAATTGTTGGAAATTGATGATTGTATACATCTATCGAAACATATACCAAGCAAGGCCAGCAGCCCCAACTGTTATAGCAGCTAAATTATTTTCATGTGTTTTAGATGGTGGTGAAGGGTTTACATATGGTTTATCTGACTTATTTGAAATATCTGGTTTATCAATCTGATGTGGTAGTTTAACCTTTGAATGACCCATGTTATTATGTTTTATACCAACAGATTTCGTTTCATAATTAATATTATTAACACCAAAGGTCATATCTGCTGAAGCTTTTAACAACTTATTATTATAACCGATAACAGTATTATTATTGATTATTAGATTCGATGGTAGTAACCAGCAACCAATAGCCACAGCAAGATCTAATTTTTGTTTCGATTCTTGTACCGCTAATTGGTATCTCTGTATACTTTTAGAAATATCTACCTCAATTATACTGCTTTCGAATAGTCTTAAAAATTCAAGTTGTGTTTCTTGTGAAGAACCCGAGTTGTCAACAATAGATGATCGTGTATTTACTTGAGATCCTAGGATACAATACACATAAGCCTCGATTGACTGGTTCAGTCGTGAGAGTCCAGCTCTGGTTAAACCTTTTGATTTATTCAGCATAAAATATAAATATGGATGCTCTTGTAGTGGTGAGATATGATCAAGTTTATTTCCACCGTATTGTCCAGTCTCATCACCAAATTTGAATTTACCACCAGGCCATTTATTTGTAAACAATCCATCCATCTTTTTATCATAGGATTTAGTTACATCATCAACCTTATCAAATATTTTCTTATAGATTCGACCAAGACCATTGTTTTCATCACCAGTAAATCGAAAGTTACTATTTGGTGATATATCAAACTCTCGACATATCTTATTATAACCACTCTTATCAAATTTGTTATTAATATTAGTAAAAGATCGATCTCCAGGTAGTTGAACATTCATCTGTGATAAAACTCGCCTACTCGTAAACAGTATATGAAATTTGAGTAATGAGTTGATCATAGGATTATTGATTTTTGTTATTAGGTCGACACCGATTCCACATCCAGAAGTTGCACACCAACAAGCGAAACTTAATTGTTGAGGGTAGTAAGACATATTAGGACTATTCAACCATATGTAAGCTTCTTTCGAAGTAACATGATTTAATACTATATCTGTTAACATATCTCGTGGGTTTATTGTAAACTTTTTACTTGGTGTTACATAAATATCGAGTGATGTGGAATCATACTTTGGAGGTGGTTTATCAAATGATGTACAAGTGATTGGGTATAGTGTTTTTGTCATAGTTAGCTCTTTTGGAAATGTGTTATTAGATGTGGTTCTAAGGAAGTCACGAATATTTTCAGGGCCTTCTTCAACTTTACCATGCCAGAGAGGAAATGGATATACTGTTTTAACTAGATTACCATTCTCATCAAACGGATTGTAATCAACACCATTACTAAGAAATTGAACATTACTACTACTATCCTCTGAAAAACGAAATTTATCATAATTTGGATACTTTTTAATGAATTCAGTAAATTTCATATTATATTATTATAATATGAGATAATATTTATATATATTTAATTCTTATCATATCGCAACTTGTATATATACCCTCCGTAAGGTGTTGTATCAAAGGATAAAGTTATTTCTTTGGATTTACGAGCTGGTCTACAATCTCCTTTCTCAGTTCCTCCCTCATCTTTTGAACATCTGGAACATCGTTTTTTAAAAAAGCCTTATTCCGTTTCACCCTAATACTACTCTTTAGTTTTTCATATTTTTTGAGTTCAGTTATAATGTATTCAAATTCTTTCTCATCAATCTTGTTATCGCTCAAGGCTTTTGATACAAGATCACATATACTATCTTCTTTTGATTTTGCAAGCTGAATAGTATTTTCATGTTTTGTTACCTTTTTAGTAAGTTTTTTCGTGAAAATTGTACAACTAGCTGATATTAAACCTAACAACCCGCCAACAGCCGATAAAGGAACGCCGATAATGATCCCAGGTCCTGTTAAACTAGTAGTTACACCAGAACCGGTTAAAATGACAGACAAGACTCCTGTTGCAACTGCAGTTTTATGCAGTATACCACGTATCTTACTATATTTTTTCCTAACATTTTCATAATGTTTTACCTCAGCTCCTAGTTGTGATAGTACCATATTTACTTTGTGTAACCTGAAATTCTCACCAGTTGTTGTACTTCTGGTACTTCCGGATAAATCATATCATAATCAACCATATATATAATACAACATATTATTATTTTATATGATTTCAATCACCATCATCATTGGATATATTCCAGCATCAATGCTCTTACCACTAGAATCTGTAACCCAAACCCTAATACTATTAATATAATCATCATTTTTAATAGGTGTGTACAGGGTATTATTAGGATGATAGGTTACTTTTTCTCCAGCCTTGTTTAATTCAACACATGCTAATATTTGTGAATATTTATTATTTAATAAAACCTGTGTAGAATCAATAAGATCACAATTAATGCAGGCATCTTGAGTAGGTTGTATAATATTGATATTATATACGGTATTTACTACAAGACCTGTTGTAATGTTTAATAATTTTGATAAACTCACATTTAATTCAGCCTCTACTGTCGAGGTGATATTATATTTTTTATCTACAATTGTGATTAAAACTTTTTTATCGCCAAGTGAAACCGCTTTATCAACAGCATTTTTAAAACTAAAATTAGTGTAGTTTCCTTTTGGAATCCGTATCACAACATCCCCATTTCCATCTGAAATAGTTCCTTCACTCGGAAGATTATACAAATGATTATGAAAACTACAACTTACAAGTGATATACGTGTACTCTTTTTAATAGGATTTTTAAACCAAATAGTTTCATCTGCTTTTGTTTTTTCAATATACAATATTACCATTTATACTATATAATCATCTTTTATTTTTATATCTTTCAACAAAATACAAAACAACAGCAACTATCAATAACCAAGCGTTTTTAGCTAAGAAACTAATAACCTCACCCGCGGTTCTGAAAATAAAAGAAGCTATACTACCTAGCATGCCGGGTAGTATCTGGGCTAGCTTCTTACCAATAGCTTTCAAACCATTTCCTAAACCTTTTGCAACACCGGATAATCCGCTTTTTAGACTAGAAATAATAACACTAATAATAATACTAACTGCAGATACAACAGAAAAAACAGTAAAACCATACTTTTTAAAAACAGCTTTTATACGATCTCTCAGAGACATTCGCCCTTCTATTACTTCATTTTGTTCTTCTAATTGTTCAATCTCATTTCTAGTTTCCTCAATCTGTTCACGGAGTGATATATTCAATCTTTCTCTAACATCATTAGAGCCAGCTTGAGATATATTATCCAATTCTTCTTTTAATGTTTGTAATTTTTCTCGATGATGTGAAAATATAGTTCTTTCATTATTCTCAACAACTTTTTCAGCAGGATCACCAAGATAGTTTACAATTGTTTTAGGTAACTTACCATTTAATTCACCCTCAGCATTAAACAGAACATGATGTTTGCTGCCCAGTCTATTAATTCTTACTATCACTCTATCATATTCATCAATTGTAGTGACGAATGGAGAGTTTTTAGGATTTACATTAGGATACTTGGTTTTGATTCTATCCCAAGCTTCTTCAACTCTTTCTTCACTATGTTTAGCAAGGTCTACCATTTCTATGTCTTCTCTTGCCCTTATTGCCCAATCTTCATTGCTTTCATCAGAGGTCTTAAATAATTTATATCCTCGTTCTCTTGATATCCCCCTCCTACGAAACCATTCTTTAGTCCGTTCCCACCAAGTGTGTCTAGGTTCTTTTTGTTGTGGTAATAATTCCGCTAGTTCATCATCTGTGATAGGGATGTTTACATCTTCAGACCCTCCTTCAAGAGGATGAAAATCTGTATCAGGAAATATTTCACCTTCCATCTACTATATATAAATTAGTAAATTGTTTTTATATAAATTAGTAAATTGTTTTTATATAATTTTTGATGCTAAATAACCAGCAGTCAACATACCACCACCAACATATAGAATTTCATATTGTTTTTGTTTACTACTCGGTTTATAATAGTCTGAGAATTGTGGTTCTTGCTTATTAATGTTTGATTCGGGGTGTACATCCCTATATAGTTTAAAATTATGATCCGTATTCCTTAGATTATTATCAGCTATATTCTTTCTTTCATACTGAGTAGTCAACCAGTCTTGATATAGTTGTCGATCCTTTTCAAATTCTCCCATATCTTGTTGGTATTTTTCAAGTGCTTTATCGTGTCGAAGCCTCTCCCCATCAGTATGTTTAGGATCTGAGCTGAGGGCTTTAGCTAAATACATCGACCCTGTAAAGGCTGACGCATTTAAAACGGCCCCCATTATCATCATCGCAATAGCACTTGCCATCTATATATTATACAATGCTATTATCTTTTTATACCGATTTTGGAAGAATCTTTTGATCTTCTAGATATTGTTTACATACATACATACTTCCAGCAAGAACAAGCACCCATTTGCCGTAATTAGTGACGCTTGTGCTTGGATCACCAAGGAAATTCTCCCTCATAACTTTCTTACCAGCATATCCAATAATAGCCGCTACCCCAATAATGACAGCGGAATCCATCGTTGACTTAACTAATTTGTTTTCCATCTTCTTATATATAATATGAAAGTTAAATTATTTTTTATATAGTTATCATTCCATCCCAATTCTAGGTATTGGGATCATTGATGTTCTACCTGGTTTATCATCTTTTACATCATTGTGATCTATTTTTGGTTGTGTTATAGATTTTATATTTGATTGATCACTTTTTTTCCACCTCAGATAAAGATCTAAAGCAGTCAAACTGATACCAACGATCGTCAGCACTATTGTCATACTAGGCATCCATTTTGAACTAGAACCTTCTTCAATATCATCATCAGTAACATCACGGCTATCTTCAATATAATCATCAGTAACATCACGGCTCTTTTCCATTTCAAGAGCTTTCTTAGCTTTTTGATGATAAAGAGCAAGCTTTTTACCGGCTTCTACCCTTTTTGGATCCTTAATATGGACTATCTTTTGTTCAGGCTCTTTGGTAATAATCTCTGTTTTATTATCTTCAGTCATATAGTCTATAAACATATTTATTTTTTTTTATATATATTTATAAAATATATCAACTCAACAGTATGCTCAGCAACTGCTCAAGAGGTTCCAACAGTATGCTCAACAGCTGCTCAAGAGATTCCAACAGATGCTCAACAGTATGCTCAAGAGATTCCAACAGATGCTCAAGAGATTCTATGAAAATATTTATTATGATTTTTTAATGTGTTACTTGTTATAAATCCTCTACTACAATATTTACACTTCAATCTAATATCCATACAATAGTTGTTTAGTTCTTTGATAATAAGATCATAATCGTTAGATACAACACATTTGAATCCATTTTCCTCATATCTTTCTAACAAGTTTTTCTGTTCAATAGAAGTAACACCAGTAGCAGTGGGTGTTTTAAATTCTATACAGAGGCCACAATATTTTTTATGAAAGTTATTAATAATCAAGTCTGGTTGTCCCTTCATATAACCTTTTTTATAAGATTGAATTCTTTTATTACTAGAATCCTGGTTTTCACCTAATCCTGCTACCATAAGAAGGTTGGGATTGAACCGTCTAATATTGAACCACTTTTGTATGTAGGTCATATTCATTTTCAATCTTGAATGATAATGTTTTTGGGTTGTTAAACACTTGATAAGACCCATATTTTCTTATGGATGGTAATACTGTAGAGAACACCCATTTTTGAAAAACTGTTTGGCGGCTTCCATTTTAGAGCTGAAGATAAGAGAATATAATCCCGGTTCTTTTATGAATATAGTGTGTGGTTTAAGATTTCTAAGGGGCTCTGAAGAACCGCCCTGAAATGGGGCGGTTGTGTAATTTGTATTCTGACATACATTTTCCCATTCTGTTTTATATTCCTCATCGACATGTGTTCCAATTGCATTTCTAGGTTTCTTATATTCTAACGCTTTTGCAACATCTATACCTTTGAACCATATATTCTGTTTATCATCAATATATGTATCTATAGAAATACCAAGTTTTATGTTTTCAAATTTTCTAATTGATAATGCCATATTATATATTATTATATAATAAATAATATTTTAAGTGAATTCCAAGAGTCTGCTCAAGAGTGTTCAAGAGTCTGCTCAACAGGTTCCAAGAGTCTGCTCAAGAGTGCTCAAGAGTCTGCTCAAGAGATTCCAACAGATGCTCAACAGGTTCCAAGAGTATGCTCAACAGTGCTCAAGAGTGCTCATCAACAACTTGTTTAATATCTACAAGAATATCTTCCTCTAAATTACTATGTATGATGGGTGGAGCTAACCAATCATCACCACTATTACTAATCTTAACATGCTTTGCCACTTGGATTAGACAGCTTGCTAAAGCCACAAATCGTCCTCCTCTTAAAACAACGTATCCAGCAATATTATTTAACTCCTGTCTTAACATCTCATTGTTCTTCAAATCATTAGAAAGCTCTATGGGATTATCAATTGGGATACCATAAGAAAGGAGAGTAACAGCTGCATCTATACCCGAATTGACTAGAGAACTTGATACATTGTTTCCTAGAATAATTTGATACCTATTATAATATTTTTCAACATCCTTTGGAGCTAGTTTTTTCACATCCCCGATAGACATTTTAATTCCAGTATATTGGTCAATAGTACCTAGAACTGCTAAAATAGATAATTGTTCACGTTTCTCCTCAATCTCTGCATTATTATCAATCTTAACAATTGGTTTCTTCTTTCTAGTCAGTTTCTTTTCCTCTACTACAGGTCCTTCTTCTGGAATAGTATCTAGTTTCTCATCATTCAAATATTGATCAATGATTGAAGTCATATATTATACTATACATACATATTTTTAAATAGTATTATTTGGGACTTCGATATAGTTGTTAAATGGATACCTTAAACAAAGGCAAATTCTGGAATATTTTTCAGATTTCAATAGTTTCATAAATTCCTTCCTTGTTTCAAGATCTAGATCTCCACCATATTCATCAAATAATAATTGATTAGATAACTTATTTGGTGTAAAGAAGCTAATTATACATGCTACGTTTTCACGAAATGGTTTACTTATAGCTGTAAGCTGTTGTGTTAAAACCCATACTGATATACCTTCATGCCTACCCGAGAATGCTAGTCTAATAAAATTGTTACTCCTCTGTTTGAGATCTTTTGAAAAAGAACAATCGTCGAGAATGACAAGAGAATTATACCCTGAGAATACTGTTTGACAACATGAAAGTAGATTATTTATCTCATTTTCATCTTCTGAATCAGGTGATAGAACTATAAATCTAGGATCGTTATGACCAAAACCATGATACGTTTTATTTTTAGAATAGGTCGGGCAAATAAGAATAATGTATTCAAAAATATTTCTATACGCATGTCTTAGTAAATCGACTAAATATTGTGTTTTACCACAGTTAGTAGGGCCTGTAATAATACTGTGAAATGGAATCTTATCTTTCAGCTCCTCCATTTATATATAATTAATAGTGAATATTACTTTAATATAATATTGCTTTTAAATTACCGTCTTGAATTTCCATAAGAGCATCAGCGATAACAAACATATGACATGTTATATTACCTGATCCCCCAACTGTTCTATTAAAATGAAGCATAACACCGTCTTTTGTTGAATTTAGAAGAAGACCATTTCCATGAATATTATTATCCGGGTTTGTTTTCAAATTGATCCAAAGAGCGAATTTATCACTATAGAAATCTTTCTGGGTTACATTATCTGTTTCACCAAGCCTTCCTCTAATTGAATTCCAAAAATCTGTTTGAACCATACCTTTCGAGAATAATTTATTAGGTATACCATCGATATTCACATTCACTTGGGTTAATCCAGGGTTTATATACTTTTCAGAGTCTCTTGTGCCTACTGTATAAGGTTCTACAAACAAACAAAGAATTCCACTCATTGACCTTCTTGGTATATTAACATGCTCGTTAATCACAGAGTCTGTTGCTTTATTAATTATGAATGTCCTGTGTAGAAGCACGTTTTCATAATAGAACCCTTTACCGACTTGATATGAAGAAAGAGCTTCTCGAGCTAGGTAATCACTATTAATACAAGTGTATTCTAACTCAATATTTGAAAGACTGTATGTATATGGTTTTGTATTATCAGATGTGACCACAATATTTCCGCTTTCTGGAAGAGTAATCTCAAATAATAGATTATTAGAAAGACCCTTTGCATAGAATATCCCATGATTATCTAAAATACTGTGATTTAATGGTAACCGATATTTATCACCATAAACAGCTCCTAATACTACATCCTTCGCATCAGTGGTTACTTTATCACCTGAGGCTGTTCTAAGTTTTCTCATATTGACAGAACTAATACCTTCCATCAACATATTTTCACGTTCTCTTTTCGATAAGAATAAGTCGTTATAGGTTTCATACAGATCAATACGATGGGTGTCTTGTAAAGTTTCTCCGCCATAAAGAACCCTCATACGCGACTTAAGTGCTCTCCCTAGGTTGTTAACCACTGTGTTATTTGCATGACCAGTGGCAGCTAGGTTTAGTTTGAAAAGTAATCCTATTGACTCTGGTACGTATACAATATTATCACTTAATTTAGGTATATGAACATACAGGGTCTCTCCGGGATTAGCTTTGCTTGGGTTGAAAGTAACACGATGAACGGTTCTATCAGCTTTTAAACCAAATGGTTGTTTGTATTGTCGATTTACATCTAAAATTTCAGAAATAGATTGCATCATTTATATAATATTATAAAAGAATATTTGTTTTATATATTATTATGGAAAAGAAGTTATCAAAAATATACTATAGCCCTCATGGTTATTGGAAAGGTTATGATGCTATAAATAAACTCTCTGATGCGACCAAAATTGATAAAGATATCACCAAGAAGTGGTTATATAGGCAAGCGTTGTGGCAGATCTATTTACCACCCCCAAACGATATCCCACGGTATCATTGGAATATCTCAAAACCAAATAAAATACATCAGGCAGACTTATTATTCCTACCACATGACACGGTTAAAAGAAAGACATACAAATATGCTCTTGTAGTAGTTGATATAGGTAGTAGATATGTTGATGCTGAACCCTTAACGTCTAAGTATTCAATAGAAGTATCCAGAGGGTTTGAAAAGATATACTCCAGACGTTTGGAATGGCCAGAAACAAATATGGTTGATCCTGGGAAAGAATTTATGGGTGAATTAACAAAGATATTTAATAAAAAAGATACCACCATACAGAGATCTGAAGCTGGAAATCATAGAGCACAATCACTAGTCGAGCGCGCTAATCGAACCATTGCTGAGAAACTATTTAGCCACCAGTATGCTAAAGAAATGATAATGGAAAATAATGAAAGATCCCGTGAATGGGTTAATAGAATGCCTGCTGTCATACAAAGTATAAACAGTGGTGTTAAAAGAATTACTGGTAAAACACCGATTGATGCTCTAAAATTAAAAAAGGTGGATGAAAACCATGTAAATTATAAAAGACCTGTTGGATTAAAAGAAGATAGACTCCCAGCAGGTGTGAAAGTTAGATATCTCTATGCTCCTGGTGAGCTGGAAGGTGGTGATAAACATCGTGCCACTGACCCTATATGGTCAATAGGGATATATGATATATCCCGAACTGTAGTATCATCTGATCAACCTGTATTATATTACCTCTCTGAAGGGGCCCCAAAACGTAATTTTGTTAGAGAGGAATTACAAGCTGTTCCTGAAGATACTCAGTTACCACCTGATACTGTTTAATAACTTTTGGTTTCATTAATATTTTTATAACTATAGGCTAAGGTATGAATACCATCCACCTGAATATTTCGTTTGTCATCATCTCTTGATAATGCTATTTTGTTTACAGTTTCGGTATAAATTTGATGCTTATGACTTCTGATTACATTCATTTTTCTAATAACTTTTTGACCTTCGAATAGACATTTTTTATAGTCGTCAAATGTGATCTCATTTTTTACTACTGACCTTTTAACACCCTTACAACGTTTTCCAACTTTTTCATCATCTGTTTTATATGCGTATAACTTAGCTCTAAGACCTACAAATTCAGTTACTTCTTCTCCACATGTCTCGTCTTTCATCATCCCTATTACTTTTTTATTTACTCTTTCTTTGATTCCACTATGGTTTTCTGGATAGTTGGATGTGTCAAACTTTGTTTCAATATCTTTTTCAATGTCTTTATAAAAATCTTTTGTTTCTATTTCATACATCAGACTGTCTGTATCAGTAAATAATAGTTGTGCTTTCTCTTGATACTTATTTTTGATGTAGTTATAATGGAAGTCATACATCAACGTCTTTGATAGATCTAAGATGCTCATTCCAAGATAGATTGGTTTATTGAATACTAATTCTGTTTTTGTCATATGGATGGCAACTAGGTTTTCTGAGAATATGGTTCGTTTTTTATAGTTTGGTTGGTTAATTAATTTGCTTGCCTGCTTTTCATTTGTTACTAGTTTTATATCTTGTCTGTTTCTAATGTTTTCCATCGTTTTTCCAAATACACTGTTGTTCATTAATTTGAAGAAATCTTTTTCAAAATCGTTTGTTGCTTTTGTTCTAAGATCTGTGTTAAGACTGATATACTTTTTTCAACCAGTCTGATTCCTGGAATGTTACACCTCTATGAATTTTTGTTATCTTCAATCCGAGGCTCTCATATAGTTTTAATGTTTGATGGTGAATTACATAATTTTTCTTATCACCAAGATTTGGAACTAGTTTTTCAACTTTGTTAATCATTAACCTTTCTGGAGCTAGTGGGTATCCGTTATGCAAGTTGTGTAATTCGACTGGATACTCTAGATCTACTTCTAGGATGCATGGGTGTTTCTTCCAGCTCTTAATCTCTAATTTATTCATCCATCTAAACCCATGTGTGGGTAATTTTTCACTCATGGCCCATCCATAGAGGTTGTTGGCATCTAGATATTTTATGAATGTTGATTTTTGAGTTTTATCATAATTTTTCATATATTTATTATTCGCCGTAGCATAACGTTTACTTATCATACTGACACCACCTCTGATACCCTTTTCTACCATAAGAATCATATCAGCCTCTGATAAAAGTTCAAGGTTTATCTTAGTCATCTTAAGCATAGCATCCCATGATAATCCCGGCGCTGTGTAATACCAACAAGGGTCTAGTTTATAGTTATCCATACAGACATCTCGAAATGCTTCAAAAACGTCGGATAATAAAATAACATCGCTTAACAAATATAGATTATGGTATTCTCGCATTGATTTTATATCGAATGATCTCCAAATATTTTGAGCATGTTTGTAATCTTCTTTATTACAGTTAGCTAGTATTATTTAATTTGTTATAAAAAGCTTCTATCGGTGGTAGGGATGTTTCATCTAGCTTCTCTATCGAATTGATGTAATCGTAAGGATAAACTCCTTTTCTTAATAAAAGGTCTAGCTTCTCTCCATCATAGAATGTACTCATATTTTTAAATTGTTCTTTCTTAAGATTTCCAACTAAATTATCAAGAGAAGCTGACATGAATTTTAGAGAATCAATAAATCTAATCTCTCGTTTCACATTGCATGTTTTCCCATCCTTGCTAGTGAATGTGTCCACTACTATCTCTTTTTTGAAAGAGATGTACTTCTCTTCGTTGTTTGGGATACAGTCAATTTTACCACTGCTAACGCCTAAATTTTTGATGAAGAGATGACTGTCATACCCACTCAGATTGTGGAATATCACTGGGATGTGTTTTGGTATTTTATAATTTAGATTACAATCATTATGAGCTGCTCCACGATATGCTCCTGTAAGATGATCATGATCTAATACCTTATCTTCACCCAGTTCTTTTTCACAAATGTGACAATGGGTTGCTTCATCATATTTCTTCCTATCCTTGTTTGTCATTTTTACCTTCTTATTGTATTTAAAATTTGAATATAATCCTCTAACAGACTTTTCTATTGAGTTAACAAAATGTTGACTTATATCATAATCGTCACTTTTTGTTGTGTATTTTACTATTTTTGGTCTATACAACTTATCATTATAACATTTTATCATGTAACAATAGCCTGATGGTTTATGTTTTTGATACTTCTCGGTATAGGATCTACCTTCATCAGGTTGGCATGAAGATATATTTTCTGTAAAGCATTCGAAATCTGCATAAATCACAAATGGTACTCTCATACTGTTGTTATAATTCTTAAACTTTAGCATGGTACCTTTCTTTGGTAATTTTATTTTAATAGCATCTTGGTTTTTACAGTATTCAGAATGCTTTTTAAGGGACTTCTCTGTTTTGAAACTATTGAGGCATCTTTCACAGAAATATAATCCATGGCCATTCTTATTAACTTGTGCAGAACACAGTCTCGACATACTCTTAATCCAACAGTAATGGTTGGTCTTATCGTTTGAAATTAGAAGCAGATTTATTGTTTGTTCTCTACTATTGTTTTTACTAATCCGAAGTGGATATACTTCATCATCTTGATAACCATAGACATTGACTCTATACTTGGTATTATTCTTCTCAAAAATACATATTTTATCAACTTGTACTGGGAAATCAAGACCAGTCCAGTTTAATTTCTCTGCGTTTGCTTTCAAAACTTTTGAGATTCTTTCTGAATTTTTTTTTATTGGAAATATAGCATTAGTCATAGCCCATTTAAAACATTGATTATCTTCATTTTTTGTATTAACTATCGCTTCTTTCCTTTTTAATATTCTAGGGAGCTCTATATAAGATTTTCCAGAAATTGGTTTATATTTATCAATATTTATATCTAAGTTAACAACTTTCTTAAAAATCCATCCAGAACCTTGATTTTGGAAGTTATCAACCTTTTCTAAGATCTGATCCTTAAAACGATTGTAAACCTCATCCAGATTGGTCGACTCTGTAACTATCTCGATCGTTGAATGAAAATATCCATATGTGTAAACCTTCTCCTTTTTGTCCATCTTATAAAATTCACACTTGTAGGTGCATGAGGCGTTCTTTGGGATATACTATAACTTGAATACTCGCTCTTTCTGATGTATACATTCTTTGTGTTCTTTTAATACATGTTATCGGTCGCGAAGCGGTTTACAAACTGTAATGGTAAATATAAGATGACATTCACTAAACGTTTGAAGCATCTGAAAATAGAAAGGACTTACATTATATTCTCCTGGCTTACGTCCTACATTCCTTAAACCTCGACTCAACTGTCTTCAACCATGGCCGACTCTTTCGTGCTCTCTCGTGCTCTAACCTAGGCCCTCTCGGCCGGATCATGCCCAGGCCTGTCTGCGGCAGTAACATTCCCGGTCCCTAAACCTGACAATGGTTTACCCTTAAATAAACTACTATAACCTTTAAACTCAACAATGTCTATAATGTCTATTGTTCTTCCTTTGCCAATAACACCACAAGTTTGTTGGCTGGGCGTCTTAACTCGGTCTTCTGGGTCCTCACGACTGCAGATCGGACTAAGCCTTGTGCGTCTGGTTCAACTTGTACGATGACTCCCATTGACCACGAGTTGCGCGAAGCATTCTCATCCTTGATTATCACGACGTCTCCGACTGTCAAGTTACGTCCAGGGTTTTGCCATTTGTGACGTTGTTGCAGCGTTACCAAGTACTCCTTTTTCCATCGTGTCCAGAAGAGGTTTGTCAAATATTGCACTCTCCTCCATCTGCGTTTCATGTAGACATCACCTTTCTGGAAGTTCCCAGGGGGAGGTACGATAACAGCTGACTTTGTCGTCAAGAGGTGACTTGGGGTTAATGGTTCTAAGTCGTCGATGTCGTTAGAGATGAAGGTTAGTGGTCTGGAGTTAATGACAGCTTCTACTTCACACATTAAGGTACGCAGGGACTCGTCGTCAAGGCGATTCCCATGCTCCTGCAGAAGACCAGCGAGCACCTTCCTTGTGGTTTGGATTTGCCTTTCCCATACGCCACCCATGTGGCTCGCGGCAGGTGGATTAAATATCCAGTCGATCTCTTGCTTGCGTAGTTTGTCTCTTATCTGACCATGGTCCATCTCTTTTATGGCTTGACGGAGTTCAGCCTGAGCACCAACAAAGTTGGTCCCGTTGTCGCTTCTGATCGTCCGCACTGGACCACGGCGAGCAATGAACCTCCTGAGTGCTTGTATGAAGGAGTCAGTCTCAAGGGAGTTTGCGATCTCGATATGGACTGCTCTACTCGCCAAGCAGGTGAAAAGGGCACCATAACGCTTTACTTCCTTTCGACCGGTCTTGATGATGTATGGTCCGAAGTAGTCCACACCGGTAAACGTAAACGGTGGGGCTGGTGTGACTCGTTCCTTTGGTAAATCGGCCATCTTCTGTTGATTTGGCTTGCCACGACTTCTCCGACAAATTACGCACTTTGAAAGTACGTGGCGCACAGCAGCGTTAGCACTGATGATCCAGTACCTCTCTCGTAGTCTAGAAAGGACGTGACCACGACCGGTGTGACCCAGGATCTTGTGAGCCTCTTTGATGATGAGTGCAGTCACGTGTTCTCTCTCTGGGTAAGATGATTGGGTGCACGCTGTGTGGAGGCAGGTTCGCTCTGCTCAGCCGGCCTCCAACGCGCAGCGTTCCCTGGTCTAGATACGGATCCAGGCAGCAGTAGATAGAGCTGGTTTTCTTGATTTCTGTTTTGATCATCTTTCGTTTCGTTCTGTCGTGCAATTCTTCCACTTCGTTGATTCGGTCCAGGACTTGTATTTCACGGCCATACGCCTGTGATTGGACGTATTGAACAATGGCAAGTTCAGCTTCTTGGAGGTCTTGAACTGTGAGTTGCGAGGATTGGTCATCGGTGGCAGTTTGGAGTTTCGTTTCTTCGCTAGCGTTGGTTGCGACCTTGATCCTTTTCTGTGCTCGTTCTCGCAGAATCTTTCGTACTCGTAGGAAAACGGCCACAGCTTTCTTTAAACGATACCAATCTGAGTAGTGCCTTATTAGTTTGTCCACTGAAGCAGCTGAATGGTCAACTAAGGTAGCGTGACTAGATGCTGCGCATGTGGCTCCTTTAACCTCTGGGTCGTCCTTTTCCACTTCACCCATGCTGAACGGTTGCTCAGGCCATTCGTGCTCTGTCAACAATAGAAACTTTGGTCCGTTGAGCCATCGTTTGTTGTCAAGAAGAGACTGGGCGCCCAATCCGCGTGACGCGTCGTCGGCAGGGTTTTCCTTTGTGTCAACATACCTCCATTGACCGACGTCTGTCAAATCTCGAATTGTTTGGACACGGTTCGAGACGAAGACCTTGAATCTTGTTTGTTGATTTGCAATATAGCGGAGTACCGTGGTAGAATCTGTGTGGTACGTGAAACTTGGGTTTTCGTCTAACTCCGACTTCAGCAAATGTCCCATACGGGTAGATACTGTGGCTGCAGTAAGCTCTAGGCGTGGTATCGTCATGGTCTTGATCGGCGCCAGACGAGCCTTTCCCATCAGAAATGCGCAGTGAGTGCGGTTTTCATTATCGCACTGGCGCAAGTAGGCGACGGCTCCGTATCCGGTTGAACTGGCATCTGAAAAGACATGTACTTGCTGGGAGATGATCTCTCCAAACTCTGAGGGTGTGAGGCAGCGGTTGAGAATTAGTCGCTCCAACAAAGGGAGTTCTCTTTGCCACTTGTCCCATCTTACTAGGTAGTGTTCAGGTATTTCAGCATCCCAACCGACAGCCTTTTCACAGCAAAGTTCTTGAAGCAGTTTCTTTGCCACCAATGTGAATGGTGACAAGATACCGAGGGGGTCATAGATCGACGATACTGTGGATAAGATACCTCTTCTCGTTAATGGCTTATTGCTGACTGTTATGCGGAATTTGAACTGGAATATGTCTGTCTCCACGCACCATTGTACCCCCAACGCGCGCTCTATTGGCAAATCATCGCACTCTAAATCCAGAGACTTTACTTCTTTAGAGCGGTGTTCCAGTGGGATTGATTCCAGGACGTCACGGTCGTTACAGATGAACTTGGTGAGGTTGAAGCCTCCTTGTGCACAAGCTTGACGAATGTCATTTACAAGTTCAATAGCTGTTGCTTTGGTTTTGACTGATCGTAGACAGTCATCTACATAAAAATTCCTCTTTATTGTATCTGTGACTTCAGAGTCGTACTCCGATTCGTTATCGTCGCATATCTTCCTTAGTGCATAGTTAGCAGAACTTGGTGACGAGACCGCCCCAAAGAGATGGACAGTCATTTGATATTCTTGCAACTCTGCATCTAAGTTACCATCTGGCCACCAAAGGAATCTAAGGAAGTCGTACTGGTTCTCTGGTATGCGCACTTGATGAAACATAGCCTCTATATCGGCCATGAAGGCGATGGGGTTTTGCCTGAAACGAGTGAGAACACCCACCAATGAATTGGTGAGGTTCGGCCCTTGTATCAGTTTGTCGTTTAGTGACACTCCGTTGTGCTTTGCACTACAGTCAAACACTACCCGGATTTTATTGGGTTTTGGGGGTGGTACACGCCATGATGTGGCAGGTACCACACCTTGCCTGGCTTTGCATCAGTTGACTCTTTGGGTACCTTTCTTGTGTATCCCTTTGCGATAGTGGTGTTAATGAAGTTGGTATAGTCTCGATGGTACTCATCATTGCGTAACATCTTCTTCCTCTGCCAGCCAGCTCGTTTCTCCGCTTGTACTCGGTTATTGGGCATGACTACGTTAGGGTCTCTGAAGGGCAATGGAAGCTCATAGTGTCCATCGACGCGACGAGTGCCTTGATCGGCGATGCTCAGGAACTCTTTATCTTCCTGTGATAAACTGCTATCGTCGGATGTCGAGGAGTGGTCGTTGAAGTCGAGCTCGAACATAGTCATAACTGACTGCGGGGTTATGACCTCTTTGATAGACTCTAGTTCTTGAACTGTTATTCTGTGACTAGTGGCGTTGCAACCCTGTGATGTAGCTTGTGGTTGTATGTGTAGTGGTCCACTAACCGTCCACCCATGTCTTAGACGCATTGCAAAGGGTCCTTTACCTCCGCTGGGAAGTACTTCCAATGGCTCAAGCGCGAGGGGGCAGTTACTACCGATGAGCACACCCACGTCAACGTCTGGTATAAGCTCAGGGATCTTCTTGGAGATGGTGCGAAGGTTGTCAAATTTGCTTACCACTTTGGGAGTGGGTATCTGTTCCTGACTGACAGGTATTTCATGACGTGTGTAGCAACGAGCTACTTCTACAGGATTATCATTGTTCAAGTCTGTGATGATTAATCCTTCTACAATAGAGCTTTCTACAGAACTTTGGCCATGCATGGTTCCCAGCTGCAGGGTAGTCTTTATTCCTTCGACTGCTAACTGTTCCTTCAGGCCTTCAGTTATAAAACAGCCTGAACTTCCGTTATCATAGAGGGCGTACGTCGTGACAGTATCAGTCCCATTCTTGATCTTGACCTTAACTGGTAGGATGGCGTGTAATATGACGTTGTTGTTCGTCTTTCGTGCACAACGCGAATCTTTATCGACGTCTGTACACGCACTGCTTACACTCGTTGAAGCGACTTGCTTGTTGTCTTTCGCTTGACCCATTACGTTGAAGTTGTCTATATGTAGCGCTGTAGGGTGTGACTTGTTACACTTTTTACACAGTCTCCTGTTGGTGCATCCCTTGGATCGGTGATTAGATCCATAGCAAGCAAAACAAAGACCCTTCTGAGTGATGAACCCTTTCTTTTCTTCGAGAGATTTCTTTGTAAATTCTTTACATTCCTCCAAGTCATGTGACCTTTCACAGAGAGGACACGGTCGTACGCTTGTTGCTCTCCTTGGTTGCTGTGCTGACCCGGCCCCGTCAAGGGGTTTTCCAATATGGGGATGGTTCATACTTGTCGCGAGGCTACCTGTTCTCTGTCTTGGATAGAGTTGTCTCTTACTTTCATCTGCACTCTTAGTGTTCTTAGGTCTGTCATCGAGTTTGCTCAGTGCTTCTTTGCTGTAGATTGGGTCGTTGCTGGTTTCCGCTGCACGTTCTATGAATTTGACAATGTCTTTGAATTTGGCAATCCTTTGCTCCTTGGCTTTAATATTAAGGACTTGCTCTCGCCATTTACTTTGCAGATAAGAAGGCAATTTATGAACGATGGCTTGCATATTTGGCGAGTGATTCAGAGTTTCCATGTAATTGATCGTTTTCATAGCGTTCATACATTTTACGAGGAACAAGGATAAGCGTTTCAGACCAGTTGCGTCGTCATACTTTACAGAAGGCCACTTTAGAAGTCGATTGATGTAAGCTACAGAGATCTTGTATGGGTCCCCGTACTCCTTGTCAAGAAGCTTCCTGGCCTCGTTGTAGCCCTCGTCTGGGTCGAGGTGCAGACAGCCTTCGATTAAGTCCTTGGCCTCGCCTTCGAGGTGTTGTTGTAGATAGTACAGACGATCAGCATTGTTTGTTGTCTTGGGTTTGATGCGTGAGTCAAAGGCCATCATGAATGCTTTATATTCGATTACTGCTCCTTTAAACGTAGGAATCTTTGGTTGTAACGTAACGTCATGGCTGCCGCCATCTCTTGATGAGAGGAGATCATTTGCTTGTGTTGTTCAAGCTGTGTAGTCATCATGCTAGCGAAGGCTTGTTCTGTAAATGTTGCAGATCCTAAAGGTG
Source organism: Actinostola sp. cb2023 (assembly GCA_033675265.1). Classification (NCBI taxonomy): domain Eukaryota; kingdom Metazoa; phylum Cnidaria; class Anthozoa; order Actiniaria; family Actinostolidae; genus Actinostola; species Actinostola sp. cb2023. Next base: position 205,954 of record JAUJYZ010000802.1, read on the forward strand.
AGGACGTGTGCATGTGATGTACGCCTGGCGTTGTAAATGTTTCGTTGAATTTCGTTTCTTTGTCTACGTTCGGTTTCTGTGTTTCGTTAAGTTTTTTCGTTAATGTTCCATTATCTATAGCACTTTGCACATCAGACAAGTCTGTCTGTCTATGATCCTTTACATTGGCACCGACCATTTCGTCGTATTTCGTTATTTCGCTTTCGTAATATGGTGCGGTAAGTTCTTTCGCTACGTTAGTTGAATGACAATGGGTTTCTTGTGTCTTTAGGTTAACGAGTTGTCCTCCAGTTGCTTCAGCTACCTTCTCGCCACGACGCCTTTCGTTGACTTTCGTTGTTGCGTCGTCTTGATTTCCATCGTTGTGGTTCGTTGAGACATTGTTGTCAGGAGGTGATTTGAGTTGTTCCGTTATTGTGTCGTGACATTTCGTTTCGTAGTCCTTCGTTGTAGCTTCATGATGCTTCGCTTCGTTCCGTTCCGTTGTAGCTTCATGATGCTTCGTTTCGTTGCGTTCCGCTGTAGCTTCATGATGCTTCGTTTCGTAATCCTTCGTTGTAGCTTCATGATGCTTCGTTTCGTTGCGTTCCGCTGTAGCTTCATGATGCTTCGTTTCGTTGCGTTCCGCTGTAGCTTCATGATGCTTCGTTTCGTAATCCTTCGTTGTAGCTTCATGATGCTTCGTTTCGTTGCGTTCCGCTGTAGCTTCATGATGCTTCGTTTCGTAATCCTTCGTTGTAGCTTCATGATGCTTCGTTTCGTTGCGTTCCGCTGTAGCTTCATGATGCTTCGTTTCGTAATCCTTCGTTGTAGCTTCATGATGCTTCGTTTCGTTGCATTCCGTTGTATCATCGACGTTGGATGTGATGCCACCTGAAGCTTGCATAATGTACAGCGATAGGGGCGTGGACTTCATGAGGGGGGTGCCTGAGAGTAGACTCGTCTCTTCGGCGTCGATCGTCGCGTAGACTTCTTCCCTTGCACGTGACTTAGCAATCTCAGTCTCTAGTCTAAGCTCTTCTGCAGCAGCTTTAAGCTCTTCTGCAGCAGCTTGAAGCTCGAGTTTTTTCTTTAACAGTGACTTTTCCGCAATCATTTCAGCCAGTTTAAGGCGCTCTCTTTCTCTGGCCGAAGTTCCTGAGTTACTAGATTGCTTACTCGAACGACGTGACGAACGTGATGTTGTTGATAAGATGGATCGTTTCTCCATCAGTCGATCAGCTCCTTCTGTGAGTCGTTGCTCTGCCAGTGATATCCACTGCAGTACTCGTTGTCTGTATTCTAAAGACCCACATTGCTTTGACACAAAATGATCGTTTTCATTTTCCTTATCCACATCCGACGTCAGTTCTCTGATAAACAATTCATGAGATCGTTGGGCATACTCAAGTAATTCGTCTAATTCGAAGAGACTTGTTTTCACTAGGTGTAAGTTTTCTTCGTCGATCAAAAGCGCCGTTAGTCTAGTCTTTTGTCGCGCCACTGTCGACAAGGCTGTTTTTCTATCGTTCTTTAGACGGCGAATTCTTTCTTCCTTTGCCTTCTCGGTCAGAATTCTTTCTCTCGGTTGATCCATAGCAGATTAACGAGGTCATATGAACTTTTGTAAACTAATGTAGGTGCATGAGGCGTTCTTTGGGATATACTATAACTTGAATACTCGCTCTTTCTGATGTATACATTCTTTGTGTTCTTTTAATACATGTTATCGGTCGCGAAGCGGTTTACAAACTGTAATGGTAAATATAAGATGACATTCACTAAACGTTTGAAGCATCTGAAAATAGAAAGGACTTACATTATATTCTCCTGGCTTACGTCCTACATTCCTTAAACCTCGACTCAACTGTCTTCAACCATGGCCGACTCTTTCGTGCTCTCTCGTGCTCTAACCTAGGCCCTCTCGGCCGGATCATGCCCAGGCCTGTCTGCGGCAGTAACAACACTCTAAGAGAAACTTCATCTTGATAGGCTTTTCATGATGTTTTAGAAGGTTGATAACATCCTGTTTGCTGTTTTCTAGAAAGGTTTTCGAGTCTGTTTTTACCTCTCCTTTTATTCTGTAAGATTTCAGAAATCCTTTTAATGCAGAATTTTTCTGCTTAGCTTTAGTCGCAGGTACTTTGAGATTGTCATAGATATTATTGACTTCCTTTTTCAAAGCTTCAACCTTTGTATTAACTTTTTTTTTAATATCTTTCGGTACATACGATATAATCCAATCAGCAAATTTATTCAACTGATTTTTAACTAAGCTAGCAATCTTTTTAGCCATATGTTTCAATGATGATGGTTGAAACCTCTTAGTTGGTTTTAGAATTGGTTGTTTTATTTCAGGTACTACTTGATCTAAAAGATTACTAGACATAAAAAATGTTTTTGGTTGTTTTTTAATAGGTTTTTTAATTGGGTTTATATTCTTTTTCAATGTCGAGCTCATTATATACTATTCTATACTATAATTTTTTTTAATAATAAACGCACCCCCAGGGATTAATTTGATAATAATATTAGATGAATCCACTATTTTCTGAACAATAAAAAATAAACGCACATACTTTATACCACAGTTTTCGAGTTTAACATATTTTATGGAATTATGAGATGTTTACTATGGAAAGTACTATTTCTGAACAATAAAAAATAAACGCACCTACTTTATACCATAGTTTTTGGGTTTAACATATTTGGTTTAATATAACGGATTTTTCGAGATAGGTTATACTAAATTAAAATCCACTATTGTTGAAATAAGGACATCATATACTTTTATTCAAAATATGATGGATCATTTAGTCGTAGATTACGCAAAAGTGAGCTCGAATCGGCCACTGCTATCTACTATAGATTATAACTGTTTGAAAAAGAAACAAATACTAAGAGTGCGAATGTCGTACTGATGTTTGGTTGATGCTTAGGCCTTCGTCATCTCAACGGGGTACCCGTTTCTGGCGCCATCAATATGCAACAAGTGACCTCAAGTACGTTTGAAAACGTATGATATACGTCTTCGAACAATCGAAGATCTTTATCGATACTCATCGATACAAATAATCTTTCTCGTCACGCAACTATCATTGTCATATTAAATACCCGACTATACGCTCATTGAGCGTCTTCTTCTGTAACAGATCCCTGAAATCTAATGACGTTTTGATTTCGATTGTATTTTTGCCGTTCACTGACCTGTTTTGAGCGTGGAAATTCTGTTTTAAATAGCGCTACGCGGCGGTTCTATTTAAAATTAGGTCATGGCAGCGGCGAGGTCATGATAGTTTTTCAGTTCATTTCATTTGCTTTTCAGTCTCGAATGGCCTGACTGTTTGCATGACTTCTTCTGTACATGTACATATAGCTTTCTGTCAATAGATGTAGTTACATCGCTGGTCGTGAGTTTGATTATAACTAGAATCCCGATCTTTCAATATCTTGAAGATCTCAAACTGCTTTCAAATAATCAAAGATTAAATATCTACTTGAGTCCTGTGTGTCGTTTGTTTAGCGATTAGAGCGGTTTTCCGCGAATTCAGGCACCGGAGAGTAGCTTGCTCCCTTATCTGCTGAATTATCTTGAAACTCGATACGATCAAATACTTGGCATTTTGTGTCCGACGAAAAAAAAAAAAAAAAAAAAAAAAAAATTTCCATTTTATAACTCGGGCTTCCTTCGGAAGGGCCCGAGTAACAAGGACATCTTCTTCAATACAATATCATTTCTCTGACGTCATGACAATCAGTGACAGTTGAGTGACGAGGGAGACTATATGTCGGATGAGTACGTACATGATACGTCTGGAGGTTGCATAGGTCAGATGGTTCTGATAACGCCCTCACGTTTGTTTTTGTTAAATATATTTTAAGCGAGCTTCTAGTCCTTCTACCACTTCTAGTCATTGAACGATGAACTAGAATCCTGACCTTTTAATAGCTTTCAAAACTAAGATTCAAATCTACTTGAGTCCTGTGTGTCGTTTGTTTTTTTCTTATCTGCTGAGTAATCTTGAAACTCGATACGATTAAATACGTCGCATACTTTCGTCATTCTTTAGCCGAACAAAACTACGACTACTACTACTACTACTACTACTACCGAAAAACGCATTTTATAACTCGGGCTTCGTTCGGAAGGGCCCGAGTAATAAATGTTGTTGACAATACGTTTGCTTTCGCAAAATTTAATGCTCTTTTTTCATTTTCTCTTATCGAAATCGCGAAATGCTGTCATAACAAAATCGCGAAATTAAGTACGCGCGAAATTAAGTACGCGCGAAATTAAGTACGAATAAGGTACATATCATGAGCAAATTATTTATCCGTATCGTTAAATGTTTACCGATAATCAATGTCCACTTCGGCGAATAATTGTTTTAGTATAATCACACAGGTGAATATCAGAGAAATATGTAAAAGTAACGACAGAGTAGACAATTCTAAACGAGTAGTTTTACATTCGACTACAGCCATTTTAACGCGTTCAGTTGACTACATGTTTCCTTACGTCGATAAAACCATAAATTCAGAACAGAACCCATCTAAATATCTTGTTTTGTTTTGTTTCTCCTTTGGTCTTTTTAGAGAACGCATTTTCCTTTTACTCATCCACGTAGTGGTATTAGATATTATCTTTCTATTTTTAACCATATAGCCCCAAGAAATAATTGGGCTGACAACTGGTCAAATAACTGCACTTCATACACCACAGGCAGCCCAAGCAATGGTTTTGTAACGATTAATATAAAATACAGTGAAAGAACAGAGTCGAAAATTGTAAAAATCAAAATATAATAACTTTTAACATTCCTATATGCAACGTTGTTTTGGGTGTTTTGTAGACTGCATTGGGCTAGATTTGAGCCTTTTTGTGTATTTTTATTTTTATTTTTCATTTTTTCCAATACACAAAAAAGGCTCAAATTTAGCTCGCTGTCAGAATAAAAAGTGTGGTCGACTTGTGGCAAGTCTATTTGACTTCAAATGTTTAGAGTGCGTTCACACTACAGCGAAAGTTAGCTAGCTAAGCTCATGTACGCGTTTGTTCATCTATCATCGTGTTTGAAGATTTAGCTAGTTAACCTTTTATGCATGTTCACATTGTTTTAACAAAAACTTCCCTCCTTCTCTCTTCACTTCATTCCTTCCTACTTTCCTTTCTTCTTTCCTCGCGTATTTCCTTAAAATTTTCAAGCTAGTTACTACTCAATAATAGTAATCCAATATCTGTTATTTGAAATTTTGGCGGTTCATAAACAACTAACTTTTCTGATTTCTTGATTGATCTAAGTAAACGAGGAGTGAATAATAGATATAAGTAACGAATCTAAAACAATATATGAAGAGAGAAGAAACAAAGTTTGGGCTGTCTTCGAACACGAATAAAACCCAACTGAAATGTGAACCTGCGGCTCAGGACGCGCGATTGACATTTAGGAAAAATAAATCTGTCAAAACCAACACCATTAGCGAGTTTCCAGAGTTTAAACCATGTCCCGACATGGTTTGAAATTTGCCTGTTTCCGGTCAATATTTCCAATATGAACGGAGATAATGAGCTATGCTTTAGCTAGCTAGAAAAACGCGTTCACACTGGGGTTTTCGACTTAGCTAGCTAAACCGGTCTTTAGCTAGCTAGAAAGTCTAGTGAACGCGCTCTGACTCAAGTATTGAGTAGAACACGTACTTCTATCTCATGACGTAAATTGAAAGACCTTTGAACTTCTTCTATTTACAAAATTCAGTGAAGCAAGTGCATCTCAGTTAGTCCCCGAAACCACAATTAATTAATATTTATTCTAAATCAACGATAAAAGCAACTGGAATAATGAACTAGATATTTATTCGAGAACTGAAATGAAACGAGAAAGGGCCGAAACGATAATTTGGGAATTTATACGACTATGGCTGAATACATAAGGAGCCAGAGCCAAGTTATAATGGTCACAATGGGGTAGCGCGGTTGCTATCGATCGAATTACTATATGTCAACATTATCTTTCAAAGGCCAATTAGTTGTTGCCTTCTTTCCGGCCGTAGCAATACATTTCTGTGTACTCTCATCAAATGAGCCTGACAAGCGAGCGCGATTTTGAAGTTGTAAATAAAGTTAATACTGAGCCGTGTAGATCGAGGTCGTGGGATCGATGCGGCAATCACTGATAAACAGGGTAGGAACTGAACAGCAGAATTTGTGGGCAATCAACAAAATATTCCAAAGAGCTGTGCTTGCTCTCTGTTTTCCTCTGCAAATCAAGGCAATTTCGCTTGCATGATGTAAATGGCGCGCAAATAGATCATCGAGTATTTGATGGAGGCGACCAAAGAAGAAGAGGTTTACGTTTACATGTGTCTGAGCTATTGTGTTCTGGCTGGGATTCTTAGGCAGAAACCCAACCTCATGTGTTAACGACCAAGAGCTCCAGAATCTCATGTCCGTGTAGCTAACTCGTTCGGCGATCTTAATAATTATAATACAGAATCGTCGCTATCTTTCCCGCCAAAATGTAGCGATTATCGAATGCAAGCTAAGGGAGTTCTTTCAGAAATTCTCTCCGAAGATAAAGATGCCTATCCAACAAAAGTACGTGGAATCATTTTGTACTACCTACTGTATTTTAAGCTCCAGGTACTTAGGATCCCTGATGAATGTTAAAATGTATGGCAATCCATGTAAAACTGATCTAACTCGCCTTCCGAAGGTAAGTTTAATTGATGATATGCGCATACATCCGATCATTCTTTCCCGCAATATATTATTTCAACTCCCGATCGGCCTTGATCGTGACACAGTCACAGGGATTGCACAACTTAGCGCTAACATCGTATTATAATAAAATGCAACTCTACGTGGAATCAGTTTATCCCGCAGTTTATGCTGATAAATCGCCCGCCGTAACAATCATGTAACACCAAACTGCATCTCTACTGAGCTGGGAATCAGTTTATACTGATAAATCAGCCCGTAACAATCATGTAACACCAAACTGCATCTCTACTGAGCTGAGAATCATGCAGTTTATACTGATAAATCAGCCTATAAACAATCATGTCACGGCAGTATCACTGCATGCCAAGCTGCATCTCTACTGAGTATATCACTTGTCGATCCTTGTACATATGTATACAATGTCATAATACGTCCAAAATCTACAATTTTCCTTTTATTATGTTTTTATGGTCGAATAAAAATGACTTTAGAGTCATTGTTGGTATATATCACATTCAATAAACAATCAATCACTTTGTCGCCTTTGTTTAACCTTCATGTACTTTATAGGGAAGGTATCGTATTAGTTGTGGTCATCTATGGTATCAAAAGGAATCTAAAAAATGCGGGAAAATTTCCTGCATTTTTCTGGTAACTAAGTCGTTGTGTGCATGGCTCGTTATGCTGAGGGTTAAACTCCCTTTAGCTGGTTTGTGGCTGGCAAAGTGTCCTGGCTTTAAGCCTGAGAGCACGGAGGGAAGCTCCCTTTAGCTGGTTTTTGGCTGGCAAAGTGTCCTGGCTTTAAGCCTGAGAGCACGGAGGGAAGCTCCCTTTAGCTGGTTTTTGGCTGGCAAAGTGTCCTGGCTTTTTAAAAGCCTGAGAGCACGGGGGGAAGCTCCCTTTAGCTGGTTTTTGGCTGGCAAAGTGTCCTGGCTTTAAGCCTGAGAGCACGGAGGGAAGCTCCCTTTAGCTGGTTTTTGGCTGGCAAAGTGTCCTGGCTTTAAGCCTGAGAGCAAAAATATTGCATAATGATATCAAGCATAATAATGTTGTGCTGGAGTCCAGGCCGGAAGATGGGGTTCATGCTACCTTGATCGACTTTGGGAAGGCACGCGATACTTTTAATCCCAAAGTATACAATCGAGGGGCTGAAGTATCTAAGTACAAACATTTAGCACCCGAGTTGGGTCTCCCTGGAGGTAAACAAAGCTGTGCAAGCGATATCTATTCATTTGGCTATCTAATTAAATGCCTATTATTCAAACTGGAAGCTAGCAGCGGAGATCTACAGAATGTATACAGAACATGTACCAGAAAAGAGCCCGAAAAGCGGCCCATCATATCGGACGTGAATAAAGCATTGGACCAACTGTAGTATTTCACGGCTATTTCTAATTAATTATCTTTCCGATAATTACCAGAATAGAATTCGTACACTGATTCTATATAATAAAGATCGATTTTTTCTTTCTTTTTCAGTTCTGAACAATTATAATATTTCTAAATAACAATTAGATGAACGCTATTGAATAACTGGAAAATAATTATCAGTACATAATGTACATAATTATATACTACCGTCATATTAAAAAAGTTTTTTTTCAGTTCTGAACAATTTCGGTAAAATCTTTATAAATAACATAATTCTGATTCGATAAACGCTACTGATGAATGATACACGCAGCGTGTTACCACGAGTGATAACATAAATTGCGAAGACCAATCTGTCAGTGGTAGGCGAGCAATTGGATTAAATGTTAAAGAATTCGACGTATTCCTTCTATTTTAATTGGTAACTAAGAGGTCCTGGCTCGTTATGAGAAGCAATTGACGTACAAACTAAGAGTACAATATATAAACACGTCATGTTTCCAGACAATGCAACACCATTTCATAATTACCACTGACTTATATCTTCTTTTTTTTCCGTATCTTTAGAAAGTGATTTAATTTTATCACGGTTCTTTCAAGCGAGTTTTAGTAGATTTATTCAGTATTATTGTACTCAAAGCCAGACGTGCGCGACTGGGCGAAATATTGGCCCGGTGCATGTGTTCGTACATGTATATACACTCGTTGAACAGCTTGGATGCAACGGTTGATCGGCAAGCAGCCGCATAGCTAGTAATTTTTACTAATAATAATCAGAATTAAAACAGTTAACAGTCATAGAATGATGAACTTGTGGCCCTCCTATCATTAAATGAGTATCATTATGAGATTTCCATCACTTGCGTAGTATAAATAAAACTGTTATATTTGTTATACTACAGAAATGATGACGATCAAACTCAACATCTAGTACACTTAACAGCTTGGACAACGGTTGATCAAGCAGCCGCATATAGTAATTTTACTAGTATAAATAAAACTGTTATAATTGTTACTGCAGAAAAGCCGCGATGACGATTGTACTCAACATTTACGTCAAGTTATTACTAACGCCACCAACGATAAAGTTCCTGTTCCTGTAAATATTAACATTTGTTGTAATTATGAAAATGCTTAGCATGATGAAAATACTCCAGCTTCGAGTTGTTTAGACACCGCTGTACTCCTTGACAAAAGACGCATATGCTCAGGCTTAGCCTCAATTCAGTGTAAATTATGTACAAATACCGACGAGAACGCGAAAAAGTGTTTACATTCAACAATAGAAACCATTTTTAATTGCACGCGTTATTCTCTGGATTGAGGCTAAGCCTGAGCAAACGCGTCTTGTCAAGGAGTACAGCGGTGCGTAAACAACTCGAAACTGGAGTATTGTAGCATTTCGTTAACGCGCGCCTATAGATATTGTTTACAGTCTGCAGTTACGCACTTAGAGAATCATAGAGAATGTTGACTTGTTTAAATGAAACAACGATATTTATCATAAATCTAGATGATGTGTTGTTAAATATACTTTAATTAGGCTAATTTCAAAGAGGGGCCGATATTGTATCATTCCATCTTCTCGATAAACCATTTGAGTGCTTCCAATAATAACTAGAACAATATACGTCGGGCACAAATGACCCCAAAATCGGCAATGTTAAACGGCCTCTTTTATATTAACCTTCGTATCTTCAACAATTTGACATGAATTGGGATGAAAGTTTCGGAGGTTGCTTACTAGATGTAGTGTTTTATTTTGGCATGCTAAAAGTTACCACTGACGTAATTGTGACGTCATCACGAATTGTTACATATTTCGGGAAAATCGAGATCACATTAAAACGTTTTGAAAAGTAGATATTTCGAAAGAGAATAACATTCTCTAAAACTTGGTGCAATTTTTATCTCGTTGCGATAATTTATGGCTGAGTTATAAAGGATATTCATTTTATGATGACGTCATAGAAATGACGTCACCTAAATAGCATTAAAGCTTTACGGAGCAATGAAAATCGATGAAATGACATTCTCGTGATCATTTATGGTTAATAATAGATGTTTGTATTGGACGAAGTTTAAAATTTTGGTCCACGATCTCTATTAGGGATATTTTAAAATATCGGTGACGTCATTATGACGTAAAAGAAATCTGTCAGTATTTTTGATTAATATTTCTAATACTTATCTTCAAAAAATCAAAAATCTAAAACGATACGATTTGAGGGGCTTCTTAGTTCTTTCAATATGCAAAGTGTGAAGACAAAATATTTTCAAATAAAAAAGTTGAATGAAGAAGTTATTTTTATATATATTGTTCATAATTTCCCAATGAATTATATAGAGCCATTCGTAAATAAACTTCTTCATACAACTTTTTTGTTTGAAAATCTTTTGTCTTCACACTTTGCATATTGAAAGAACTAAGACGCCCCTCAAATCGTATCGTTTTAGATTTTTGACTTTTTGAAGATAAGTATTAGAAATATTAATCACAAATATTGAGAGATTCCCGTTATGTCATAATGACGTCGCCAATATTTTAAAATATCCCTAATAGAGATCGTGGACCAAAATTTTCAGCTTCGTCCAATACAAACATCTATTATTAACCATAAATGATCACGAGAATGTCATTTCATCGATTTTCATTGCTCCGTAAAGCTTTAATGCTATTTAGGTGACGTCATTTCTATGACGTCATCATAAAATGAATATCCTTTATAACTCAGCCATATATTACCGCAACGATATAAAAATTGCACCAAGTTTTAGAGAATGTTATTCTCTTTCGAAATATCTACTTTTCAGAACGTTTTAATGTGATCTCGATTTTCCCGAGATATGTAACAATTCGTGATGACGTCACAATTACGTCGGTGGTAACTTTTAGCATGCCAAAATAAAACACTACATGTAGTAAGCAACCTCCGAAACTTTCATCCCAATTCATGTCAAATTGTTGAAAATACGAAGGTTAATGTAAAAGAGGCCGTTTAACATTGCCGATTTTGGGGTCATTTGTGCCCGACGTGATAATATTAAAACCTCGCAAAAGGGCGTTTCAGTTACACGGATCGATCAATGAGCACAAATTTTAATTCAGAAAACACATGTGATACATGATGCCGGTCCTTGGAAGGTTGGAGATCATTGACCATAATAATAATAATAATAATAGTAATAATAATAATAATGATAATGATAATGATAATGATAATGATAATGATAATGATAATGATAATGATAATGATAATGATAATGATAATGATAATGATAATGATAATGATAATAATGATAATGATAATGATAATGATAATGATAATGATAATGATAATGATAATGATAATGATAATGATAATGATAATGATAATGATAATGATAATGATAATGATAATGATAATGATAATGATAATGATAATGATAATGATAATGATAATGATAATGATAATGATAATGATAATGATAATGATAATGATAATGATAATGATAATGATAATGATAATGATAATGATAATGATAATGATAATGATAATGATAATGATAATGATAATGATAATGATAATGATAATGATAATGATAATGATAATGATAATGATAATGATAATGATAATGATAATGATAATGATAATGATAATGATAATGATAATGATAATAATGATAATGATAATGATAATGATAATGATAATGATAATGATAATGATAATGATAATGATAATGATAATGATAATGATAATGATAATGATAATGATAATGATAATGATAATGATAATGATAATGATAATGATAATGATAATGATAATGATAATGATAATGATAATGATAATGATAATGATAATGATAATAATGATAATGATAATGATAATGATAATGATAATGATAATGATAATGATAATGATAATGATAATGATAATGATAATGATAATGATAATGATAATGATAATGATAATGATAATAATAATAATAATAATAATAATAATAATAATAATAATAATAATAATAATAATAATAATAATAATAATAATAATAATAATAATAATAACAATTATTATTAATAATTATTATTAATAATAATAATAATAATAATAATAATAATAATAATGGAAACTTTATTTCATGTATTTTTTTACACAAACAATTGCAAATCTCACTACATGTAGGTAATTTACAATTGACTACTTGAACTCGAAAATATAATTAACAAAAAGAAAATGGTAACATAAGTATATAAACATTTAAAACTTCATTAATTCGGGATAATAATAATAATAATAATAATAATAATAATAATAATAATATGGATAATAATAATAATAATAATAATCTTATAAGCAATGATTGGGGGAAACATTGAATGAGAAAAATAAGCGATAATAAGTTACGACGTTTCGACATCGTCAGATGTCATTATCAAGTAAATGTAAATGTCAGTGTCAATGCTTAAAATAACGTTCGAAAATATGTACATATATTAGTTGACTACTAAGGTGACAAGAATGTTAAACAAACAACTTGGCCCTAATTGAGTCTGACTGGGTATTCAGATTAGGTTTTAGTTCTTTGATATAGAGCATTTCATATATTAAACAATCCAGCTTGTTCCTGCATTTCCGTAGGACTGTAATAATAATAATAATAATAATAATAATAATAATAATAATAATAATAATAATAATAATAATAATAATAAACTAGGCTAACCATAGGTCAAAAATTGCGACCTCCGAATTCGAAAACCAAGACAAATTGACAATCCTCCATGTACGTAAAAATGTTTTGATTTCGCGATCGTTTCTTGTCCATTTCAGCCGTGGGAACGGTCCATTCTGATTGGTTGTTTTTTACAGAGATGTGATTGCCGCTGTCATGTTACATAGGAGGCTAGTTATTGCAAGCCCGTGTACTACTGAACAGTTTTAGAAATCTATTGACATAGAATTTATAAGCCATCTACGCTTCGCTCCGACGGCAATTCTTATCACTGAAGACATTAGTATCAATCAATAAAAATCAACATACACTTTTTTTCTTTATCAATGTACGTACTTTATCGATTTTCAGTATTCATTTTGCTACAATATGAACGGTCTCTTATGAACACCTATATCTTGAATTTAGAATAAAGTTTGGTACGGTTGGCGGCACGATATAAAACGAACGAGCTGTTAGGCAGATAATTCAGTGACAATGTCTCTGCATCTGGGATGACTTGGTTTCCAAGAGCTAGCATTTATACGGTACTAGGATTCGATCGACTACTTTATATGTTGCGGTCCACAGTGACAATCAGTGCAGCGACTTAGCACACACAACAGAGCTGAAAGACTAATATAATAACATTGCCTTCCCCTCGATATGTTGCTAACTGAAGCGATCGTCAACAATAAATGAAGATCTTTACATAATTCCATCGAAGAATCGGATATAAAGTACGAGCAAAAAGGCTTCGAATCCACTCTGAACTCACAAATGCCCAAATGAACGACGGGAACGTACGATATATGACGTCAGGGCAAAAGTCACGTGAAAAAAAAAATCTTTCTCCACCCACTGAAAAACACAAATCGAGAATCGAGCTGGCATCTGAATACACAGGAAGCCCAACCAAAGATTAGTTTTGCTCCCAGTTCGCTCGCTGGGGCTCGCTCACTGGTCGCAATAATAATAATAATAATAATAATAATAATAATAATAATAATAATAATAATAATAATAATAATAATAATAATAAATAATAATAATAATAATAATAATAATAATAATAATAATAATAATAATAATAATAATAATAATAATAATAATAATATAATAATAATAATAATAATGAGAGATCGTGAGATAATAATAATAACTTTATTTAACCCGGCCTCCATCATAGTTATTTTGAGTAAAATACTTTGGCTATGATACCAAATAGATATAGATAAATACTCAATCTGCAGACAGTACTGTTTCGCTCTTTGTGAGCTCATCAGTGCAGAACAGAGGTTTCAGACTGAACCTTAGCTATGAAGCATGCAAGCTTGCAACAAGGCAGTTTATAAAAGGGTTTAAACTACATAGTAGTGGGCCAGCATTATAAATATAGATAAATATATATATATAACGTCGTTATATATGGTTACGTTAACATGATGCACAACACGCGGAAGTAGACCAATCTATCAATTATGTCTGGACGGACGAAGAAAAAGAAAGCCCATTTTAAAACTCGGCGTCTGCTACAGGCAGCCCGCCGAGTAATAATAATAATAATAATAATAATAATAATAATAATAATAATGCACATCGTTTATAGAAAGAAGATCAACGACCAATTCGTACTTTGAAAACACATTAATTTGATTTTATTTTTATTTTTATTCCATTTACACCATTTTTTTTACAATATTAAAAAACAAGGTAGAAATTTTATGCAGATATATAGTTAGGTGTAAGCTACATTAATTAGGCTAACCTTGGATTTCAAAGATCTCAGCGGATGTAAGGCATGGTTTTTTCGAAAAATTCCCCAAATTAAAGAGAAAAAATATTTTGAAACCACGCACTTGTACAATCTCAATCAAACTTGGCATGGTTCTTCTATTAAATAAGGGCTACGTTTTTACGCATTTGGTTTCCTTGGAAACGGTCACGTGACTACGCTAATTAACATAAATGAATGAAAAAAGTATGCTGTCTTTGCAAGCTCTGCGCACATTGTTAGAACACTCAATTATCTTAATAAAAGGAACTATCTAATAGATGAAGTACTAAAATGTATCACTCTAATTGGAAAACTCGCATTTTATGTACTATTAACACAAGAGATCAGTTCGAAATTGGATTTTTGGTCTATCGGGCAAATTTCGAACTTTGCGAGTATTTATCGACCTAAATATTGAAGTTTTCCATCATATCCAATTAGGTCTAGTAAATACACACACAAACTAACTTTAAACCGAGTAAATAATATCTAGATTTATTAGATAGGTATATATTCAACGCCACTTAGTTCACTAACCATTTGCAAAGAATCGGAATGGATCGATTGTGCAGGCCCGCGTACAATAGGTAAGCGGTTGTTCTATGGAATTAAGTTTCCATGGATACAAGGATTGGAAGTTCAACAAAATGGCGGCCTCAATCGATGCAGAATGCTTGTTTGTGAATGTTTTTCGCCAATAATCTTCCTCAGAAAGAGTCCACAGAACACAATATTACTTGAAATGGCTTTGGAAAGGTCTATCAGAACTTGTAGTGCTATTATATTGTGAGTAATTCATTGATTTACGACAAAAATTCATACTTTGTCAGCTCAACTACGTCTATAGTAATACTTGTTGTTGCACTTCTACTATTTTTGCCTGCCTGTTAGTTGTATTACGAAATTTCTAATAAAATCATTATCTCTGACATCTTCTGCGCATGTGTATTATGGGTTAGTTTAAGCGGGAGATTTGAAGAAGTTATAGTTGTGGAATTAACGAGCGTTTCTCTATCGACATTTTCGACGTATTTTAAGCTATATTATCGTTGTTTGCGTACTGTATTCCTATACAAGGGTATATTCTGAGATGGCAGGGACGTTTTTATGTCCGAATACTTGTGGTTTTGCTAGAGTAGTGGCTCTAGAGGTTGCAAGAGGGACGGTGCTGCAGAGAGATAAAGACGAGAGTAGCAACAAACATCAAGCTCGTTTGAAACTCGAACAGTACAAGCAATTCAAAGGCCACTTTTCTGGGGATGCTACAGTGGATAAGTTTTCAATCGAGTACTTAAAATTCCATAAGAGGCTCCCAGGATTGAAACAAGCATTCAACAAGTGGAATTCTAGAAAATCTACTGAAAAGTCCAAATACATGGATATATTTTCCCTGCAGAACTGGAAGAAACTTACTGAAGCACGAAAGAAAAGAACACAGCTTGGCAAACTGCAAAGGTTGTGCTGTGAGGTATGCAGAAATCCAGGCTTACTTTCCTGTAAAATCTGCCATACTTAAGGGGAAAGCAAAACAAAATCCTGTGTTCGCTGCCGAAAGTGAAGCCCAAAAGTTGAAGACCAAATCACCCCCAGTCAAACCACTTTTAAAAGACATAACAAACACTGCAAAGGCAATTTACAATAAGGTGGATTCTGTGTTCCAGCAAAGCTTTAGTACAAGCTTTGCTGAAGCTTTGTCAAAAGTGACAGAACTAAATTTACAACACAATACAATAAATGAGAGACGTAAAAGAAGAAGGAAGCTATATCAAAACTCAAAGGAAAATATCGAGAAGCAAATGGAAGAGACTGCAATGTTAAGGTGAGTGCAATACATGAAGGTAGAGTGCAGACAATCTATATTTGTAGAGGTAATCATACGGTTTCGAGTTCAATTTGGAAATAATTTGCACGAATGTGTTTTTCAAAGAGTATCAAAATTGCACGAGCGCGTAGGGCGAGTGCAATTTGAGCTCTTTGAAAAACACACGAATTAATAATATTCATGAAAAAAAAGTAATTTGCACTGCAGTGCATATTAAAGGTAATTTGCACTGCAGTGCAAATTACTTTTCAACTGCACTACTGCAAGCCAATCAGAATCGAGTATTTTTTTCATGTATATTATTAAGCGTGAAACAGTACTTAAACTATAGCAGTGCAGTAAAAGCACTAAACAATAGAAAATAGAAATAACACAATTCAGTGAGCTATTTAGTTGTAGTGCTATTTCACGATTAACTAGCTACATAAAAATGTACGTCTTCACTCATAATACAAAATAATACAATCAAAAATACAATCAATAATAATATTATAATAAATTATAATGATCAATAATTATTATAACAATCACAAATCAAACAAATGTTGTCAGTAAATTAATTAATTTATTATGCTGAATTCACATTACGTTCACATACACTGTACCATACATAATTTTGGTATCATCATATTTTATTATCAGATGTTATGGCGGTGGGCAATCACTAAGTGCATGGCAACGCAGTCGACTGGCAAAATCCTTTGAAACAAAGGGATCTGCAAAACGGAGAAGAGAGGAAGTAATTAGTAATGAATTGGAGCCCAATAGAAAAGTTGTAAAGAAAGATCATACTGGGAGCATTGACAACATTGAATGGGACAAAAAGGCATTAAAGTTAGAAGTTGAAGGCTTTGAAGACAACCATATCATCAACTGGAAGAGGTTGGCTGTGAAATACAATGTCTGCAACAAGGCAGGGCAGCTTGCTTGCAATGGAGGCCAGATTGTTAAAGAGTGGCTAGTTTCACATGGTGTTAATGTAACTCGCTTTGAAACAAAACGAAAACAGTCCACCGATGTAAGTCCCATCATCAGACGAAAGAAAAGAAAAGGTCGAGGAGGAGAAATAAGTGTTCCTACTGAGGTGTCTCCCCAAAAACTCAAAGAGCAGTTGAAAGAAAAGATCAAATCTGGGGAGTACACAGTTGGTGAAATGATTGTACCCCAAAAGGTAATATAAAATGCTGACAATAATATTAGAGTGCTTGTGATAAACCCGTGAAACAAAGTGTACTAATTAGAGTGCAATAGTCAGATAAACACAATAGAAAACAAAAGAATTAGAGTGAAGTAGTGCTAAATATAATGCTAAAGTGTATTTCACGGGTTTATGAAAACCACTCTATTAATACATCTGACTAAATTGCATGCACGCTAAACATAATGTGCAGTTCCATAAAATATCTGCAGTCTGTTATGGTTCAAATTTCCTCACTGAACTCAACGAGTGCTGATAACACCACGTACACTGTACATGCACAGTACATGTAACATGTATTAATGATTTACATTTTTTTCTTCCCAGTATGAGAAACTTATTCTAACCAAGGATCTCAAGATAGAGAAAATTGAATTTGAAACTGAAGGCAGAAAGACACCTCTTATGGATATAAGAAAAAACATGCTAAAAAAGCACAAAGAGTACATGAGAGATCACAGTGACAGCTACTACAATGAAATGAATGAATATGATATCAAAGAAAAGCTAAAAGAGTTAAACGAATTACCTGAAAACAAGAACAATCAACCCCTTGATTTAGAGCAAATACGAAAAAAACTCCAAACCCTGGAAAGAACAAGAAATCTACTTGTCTGGCTTGACAATTCAACCGTTGCCAACCATGGGTATCTTGTTTGCTTAGTCACCTGTCTTTATGATCCTGCAGTATTCTATACAGATGCAGAGTACAGAATTAAGACAGGGAAAACAGTTAATATCCAGAACATAATTGAACAGCCTGAGCTCCATTTCATTGCACGATGTGGCAGTTCAGACAGTGAGCTTCTGCTCTACTCAGAAACAAGGTTAGCTTGTGTTCAAGAACTTAAACATGACTGTGCTCAATACACTGACAAACTTAGATTTTGCCATGGAGACAGCCCACTAAGATCATTTGAGGCAGGCCAACAGAAGGGTGGCAACTACTTCTGTGCCACTTGTGATGTACATTGTGACATGACATATGAAATAGACCATGTCCTCAATAAGAAACCGATTACACTACAGGCTAGACAAGATTGTATCTTACAAGGTGCAGTTGCAAGGAGACACTCACTTCAGTTGAAAGCCAAGCCATTGAAAGCTTTAACAAAGCAGCAACTGGAGGAGGAATTAGCTTCCCGACGAATATATGAGGGCAAAACTAAGCAAGAGCTACAGGATCTGCTTACCAGAGAAATGCATGGCATGCAACGTGTACCAGCCCTTATAATGAATAATCCAAAGGCAAATCTTAAAGACATTGGCCTTGGTGATTATGAAATATTGCCAGCAGAACCATTGCATGACATTGGTCACCACATAGAGAACTTCCTGATTGAGTACCCAAGGCACCTGTCAACTGCAGAGAGTACACTGCTCGACGAGACAGTAGAGCTGTGTATTGGTGGCAAAGACAGCAAGAGATGTGTCGATTACCGTACAACACTAGTAAAAACAGCAGGAGTTGCTCACCAATCGGGCATAATGTCAAAGGAAGCACTTTTGGCAATCGATTCGTTAGTAGAAATACAACGCATCCTGTACTCAGATGAACATAATCGATCACCTGCACTCATACTACGCTACTACAACCAGTGCTGGCTACATTCCATGACTCTGAGAAACTGCATTGTCAAGCAACCAAAAAAGCTAACCCTCAGGAAAATGTTTGGAGTATATTTCCACAATCTGTCATCACATGCTGGTCTTATGCTACGAATCATATCTGGTCAAGCAGCAAATGCAGAGGGACAAGAACGCATATTCAATCACATCAAGAGAATAACCAAACACACAAGCAACTACCACCCTGGACAGATAATTCCAAACTTGTTTATTCGTTTACAAGCTGAAAAGGAGATGGGATTACAAGGAGACGATGCTGGCCGTCAACAAGCCCACATCAGCAAGCTTGCTCAGTGTTTACCAGAACGCTCAAACACATGTATTCCAATATCAATGATCAAGAAGAACAGCAGAGAATGGCAAGCACACCTCCAGCAAATTAGTGACTACCTTGTTGAGGGTGAGGGTGTCTGGTGGATGAAGGAAGATGAGATGGTAGAATTCTATGATGTAACCAAGCATCCAACTCAACAACAATTTGGCCCACAGCTTCACCATTTCAGATCGAGCAATTTACAACACGAGGCTACCCATCTTGACCAGTGCTGGGCACAATGCATTGATGAGAATGTTATCATCCCAACTCATCTGATACGAGTAGACCAAGATAATGGAAGTACACATAAAATATTCACTGACTACCTAGGAGATGAGTTACCTGCAGCAACTCCAGAACCTGAACATGTACACACCAGTAGACACTGTGTCACTTGAACTTCACGAAGTTTCAGAAGCCCAAAGCAGTACTGACACCCAGAGCTCAGAAATACACACAACAGACAATCTACTAGAGAACCAGGATGAGGAAGAGGAGGAAGAGGAAGAGACAATTTTAAGTATCTTGCCAGCAGAGGACGAATTAATAAATGTCTGCGAGCCTATTGAGTGTACAAGTACATGTACAGATGTTCAGGACGTGACTGGAGCAATTAGTTCAATTCAGCCAACCGTTAATTCAGCAGCTGGACAATCACTGACAGATACTAATACTGATACTTCTAATTATGAAATACAGACTCACCTGGGAAAGGCATTGCAAGTTGTGATAGGCAATACTAAAGAAGTGAAAGAACTTGACCAAAAGCGTCATCAGCTGAAATTGTTGCAAAAACAAAATAGTAAGACCAAAAATTACAAACACTTGGAGGACAAATATAAAGATGACATTGCCCACATTCAAGTTAGGGTATTAGCAGAGAGTAGAACCCTCCAATCAGATCTAATAACATGGGAGCAAGGATATATACTAAAGAATGACCTCAAAGCACCATCATCTGCTCAAATAAATTCTGACAAAGATGCTTCAATTCTACTTAAGAAACTGAAGTACGCTAAAGCTCTTCTGAAAGAATGGAACATTAACTTCCATAATTAACTGTAGTGTAAATATGACAGAATACTGTAAATGCTCAAATAAGTTTATAATATAATTGACCCATAGGTTTTAAGTATTTTATTATTATTTATTTTATTCTCATATTAGAGTGCATTTAGAAAAGCGTGGAAACTGAATAACTAATAACATGTAACCACATGTAAATAGCACGTCTAATGATACAAGAGAAAAAAGAGAAAAAACATAATTTAGCACTAATACAATGTAGTTAGTGACTAATAGTCAAAACAAAACAAAAGAAAACAATGGAATTAGTGTCTAGTAATACAATGTATCTACTTGGCTAATACATGTATCTGTTTCACGGGTTACATGTAAGTGCCATCACTCTGCCATCACTCATGTTTACTAGATATATAGCTTAGATAGTTTAGACAGCATTTAAACAGGGAAGAGCCATTTTTCAACATGGATCTGTTTAATAAACCGTTATTATTATTATTATTATTATTATTATTATTATTATTATTATTATTATTATTAAAGTTAGTACTTAATTTCACACTTTTTTAAATTGCACTCTACATGTATTTAGTTAATTGTAAATATATACATTGTATATACATGTAGGTTATTAATCTTAGCTGTACATAAAATAATGTTGTTAACCGCCACAGACAATTAGTGGAGATTGGCGCTATACAAATGTCATGAATGTATTATACCCTGATTATCTGTAAATACAACAGTTACTGTAAAATAATGATTGTAGAAACAGTGAGGAGACAAATACATATTGTTTAAAAAAATTGCAAATAATGTAAATGAATGCTATATTTAACTTAATAGTGGTTAAAAAAAATTATTTATTTACTTTAAACAGTAAATGAAAGTTTTTCAGTGCATCACAATATAACGTTTAATGTAAATAATTAGGTGATAAATACAAATCACCTACAGACTAACCTTATTATATAGCATTGGAAGTTATTCATCATACACTACAGTACATGTATACTGATTGTTCATACACTGTACTAAACAAGCACCATGCATGCATCATCTGCAGCTGAAATATACAATAGCCAGTGTATTTTTACGTGTAATAAGCTTACATGTAAGAACTTATAAAGATTAATTAATATGAAGCCTCAAAGTTCAAAGCAGTGCATACGTGTATAGTAAAGTGAAAAGATAACTTGAACGAGACAAATCATACACTATAGAGCTCCAACAAATAGAGACAAAAATCTGAAAGATAGATTCATCATTTCATACGACAAAAGTAGAAAATAGACAGCTTCACTGGTTTACATTTGCAAATTATTTATGCAAGTACGAATACATACCTTTCAAAATAATCTACACCAGAACGGCAGAAGTCTCCAGAACTCTCAAGGCAGAAGAAATTTATATAATACCTTCCATTTTGCGATTAAGGTAATGCGATCGTGCATTCGTGCGCATCTTTCCTGCGCATGATATTCAACGGCGATTATCTAAAAATCTAAGTCGGTGACCTATCCTGATTTTTCCACTGTAAGTCTAGGGCAACTAAAGCTAGAAAATATCAAAAAATGAAGACAGGTCTTCGAGCTATTTTTTGAGTAAATCTACGAAGTGTTCATTTTCGAACTACTTTTCATTGGTTGGGCTTCCTGTGGTAGAGCTCTTTCAATATGGCGGATCATGCATTTTAATATTCAACGGCGAATATCTAGAAATCTAACACGGTGACCTACCCTGATATTTTTGCCCTGAGTAGGTATTTACGAAAGCTAAAACATATCAAAAAATGAGGGTAGGTCTTCGGGCTAAATTTTAAGGAAATCGCCAAAATGTCCAAAAATAGGATCGTAAAGGACTATCAAAATGTATTGTTTTTGAAATTTTGGCTTTGAAAACTTATTGTTCAACACAATAAAATGACAAATTTCGTTTTTTTCATTATATTATGTTAACATATGTATCATTTGAAAGTATTGCTTTTATTATTACCGACCAATACGGACAGCAAGAGCTTGTAATTCCATTATCCAATTTTGCCAGAAAGGATGGCCGCAAGCCCCATCTTTGAAAAATTATATCTTCTCAATGGATTCGGTGACCCCCATTTTTTATTTCATTTTTCTACTCTAGCACTCAAAATCAATATTTGTGCCAAGTTTAAAAATAATTGTTCGACAAAAAATTGCACGATCGCATTACCTTAAAACGATCGAAACAAAGCAGTATTTCACGAAAACATAATCTCCCCGTGATCCCAACGAGACGCCATATTTAATTTCAATACTAGCGTTCGTTGCTAAGACAACCTAGGTCCCAGGACCCCGAGAGAAAAATCATCGCTGAAACTGAACTGAAACTGAAACTGAAGCCGTGCCTTAGATGCGCTGAGATCAACAGAACACGACTGATCAATATATCACATCATAATTAATGATTCTTTGATTCGAAGTCGAAAAACCATTTAAGTGCCGCAAATACCTCCGCACTTGTACAATTAACCAATCAGAATTAACCACACGCGAAAGTTAACAAACGGGTTTTCCCCCTGGTGTTACGCAGTTTAGATCAAGCCTTTGCTCGCTAAACACACAGCCACACTTTAGAGGAGAACGATAGATTTGCACATCACTCTGTGCCACGTCGAACCGGCCGCATAGCTTTTGCAGAAAGAAAATGAGAGGCACCTTGGTAGTCGTTTTGGTGATGGCAGCCTGCCTCGCGCGGGTTTACATGTTTGAAACAAGAGAAGATCAAACTCTTCAGTCGCAAGAAACAGAACCTCAAGAGTTCCAAGGTACTTGTGCAATTTCTTGTTTTTCCATTTTTGTTTCATTCAATTTCACAACTGCTGTTCGTTTCTTTTACGACCTATTATATATACAGCGATTTGCAAAAATTCTGTAAAAGCAATATATATCAATATATCGGGTGCATTGTGGGGGTAATTTTCATCATAAAATTGATGAATAAGTCCTCTAAAGTTCAAATTTTTCAATTGTTTTTTCACATACATACTACAAAGGTTACTTGGGTTTAGATTCAGGTTTAATAATAGCTAAAATCAAAGAATTAGGATTATGCAAATTACTATATATCGATATATTAGGATTTTACATAATTTTTGCAAATCGCTGTATACCGAAATTAAAGTTACAGCATTAAATATTAGAGTAAGTTATTAAGCGTTAAATAGCTGGGAAAATCTATATTAAAGGGACATTTACCGCCGTTCAAATGAAACCTTCCCTGCAGAGACCTTCGTCTTCCAACAAGGAAAGAAATCGAAACCGGAATTTCAGTCGCAACTGCATATACATGTAGCCGGAATGAGAAAAGCCCACGGCAGATACCGTGTATTATAAAACAAAATTGACCGTTGATTTATAGTTTTTCCATGCGCGCATTCAACGAAGGCAATGCTAGTGATATACTATAGGAAAACCATTCTTTAGTTTTAGATCACGAAGAACCTGTAAAACGCGTTGAAGACGTCCCTGGTCTCACCGAGGACATACTGATCGATACGATTAACGAAGCAAAGAAGGAGACCCAGGAGGAAGAAGCGAAAACTCCTCGAGTTGAACAACGTGATGGTGCACCACAAACCCACCAAAGTGCGCATTACAGACGCTTTGTACCAGAGCTCGAACCCGTGCGAATTAGCGCCATGGTGAAGGAAAGAACCATCAAGAAACTAGCGGAAAAACTGGGGTAGGTTTACGAGAATTTTCTGGTCTCAAAATAGTTAGTCCAACCCCTGGCTCGCACAGCGCTCAAACAATTTGACGGAATTGTTGTTGATATTCCATCAACATCAACATCTACATCATGTAAGATACCACTCAACTTTTGATAAAGATATAATCATTAGTGTTAAGCCTTATTTTATGCCGGACTATCCGATTTGCGTCGAGGTTTATTTCAAACGGAAGAATATTTAAGAACTATTCGCCGAAGGCGAAAGTGATTATTGGTGAATGTTAGACCGAAGTCGAGGTGAATATTCACCATAATCACTGAGCCTGAGGTGAATAATTGTTTTAGTATAATTTTAGACTTGAATATCAGAGAAAAGACGGATTAAGAAAACCCGTTTTATTGGTACTTTCGCGTTGGTGATTTTACTTCCGCTCTCGAAAACGAAACTCTATATTCACTGTCTAAAATTATGCTAAAAGTTATTATTATTTAGCATTAACCATCCAGTGGTCTATCGCAAATCCTTCAATCTGATTGGTTCGCTACTAGTGGTCTATCAGCTCATAGACCCCGAGTAGAGGTAAACAAACAAAATGGCCGCTTCGTCGTCGCTTTTTGCTAATGTTTCGGAGGAGTTTTTCCACGAATTATTGTCTGTTGCTTAAGCTTGTTTCTGTCATTTTCTACTGACCTACTGGATGGTTTATGCTAAAACAATTAAACTACTCGTTCTCGTTTTCTATGAGGATAGTCAACTCGGCGCTATGTGCCTCGCCGTTGACTATTGCCTCATAGAAAACTCGAACTCGTAGTCTAATTGTTAAATGGACAACCACTGGATATGAGCAAACGCGCGCTCTGATTGGCTACAAAAATAAAACCAAATGTTATATTTCTCACAATCCAGTGGTTGTCTATATAATAATAAAACAATTATTCCACTCAATCTCATCGTACATGGCTGATAGCTAACTCGACTAGCGCCTCGTTGGCTATCAGCTCATGAGTACGACTGATCGATTTCGTGGAATATTTGTTAAATATATGAGGTGTATTATGGATACCGCATAGTGAGATGTAATTCAAATAACTTTTACAAATATTTTGACCCCAATGATAACACGAGACAATATACTGAAGACAACGCATGCTGTCATCCGTGAATGCATTTCTGCGGGCTTGTCCTTCACACAGGGAGCCCAACATAATACGTTACTAAGCACAGGGAGCCCAACATATTAAGTATTTCGCGCTCGCGCTCTACCACAGGAAACCCATCAAAAAAAGACGCGCATATGCAAATATCTTTTTTTTTCCCCTCAGAAGCAATGGTTGGGCTGCCTGTGGCCGAGTACGAAAAGATGCGCGTGCACACGACAGATATAATTATTTTGATTCAGTCAAGCAAGCCATAGACATGTTGTTTTCTGAAGCAAATAGGCTACCGAAATGGCTGGAAATTGTTTTCAAAACTTGCTTTCTAATTACACTTCTTACATAGTTCTGAATATTCAGTGATAACAAGATGGTATATATATACACACACTCTTCAAACCGTGGAATTTCGTTGGAGATTGCATTTCTACATAAGTTTCCAACCTTGGAAAATTAAAGCCTTGAAAATGTTCAAAGCCAATTTACAGCGAATTTCCGAGGTTTGAAGTTCACGCGTTTTTCTGGTGATACACACTAATCCGTTCAGTAAATCGTTTTAGATTGAGCCATAAAGAAGGGGCAAGTGCACTGGAAGGCCTGGAAAGTCCTTCTCATAATTGTCTGCCAATACCCCCAGAGAATCCAAGAAACACGGTGCCACCCAGCAGCTATCGAACAATCGATGGAAGGGGAAACACAAGAAACACGTTGAATATGGAAGAGCACATACTCCATTCACGCGTCTACTTCCAGCGGAGTATTCTGACGGTATTTCACAGCCACGAAAGGCAGCCAGTGGAAATGATTTGCCGAATGCGCGCAAAGTGAGTGCGGACGTGTTCAAAGATGAAAACCATCCCTCTTCCAAACTGTCTCACATGGTCATGATTTGGGGTCAGTTTATTGATCACGACATTGCTCTTGGTGCGCAACCAAACATCGACTGCTCCAAGTACCCTTGTGGGTTATCAGGCGAGTGTTTTGGTATTCCAATTCCAGCTGGTGACCAACCATTCGCAGGCAGGAAATGCATCGAGCTTAAAACGAGATGTGCCCGCGTGTACTTCACAAATTAAACGCGAGCAGATCAACACCATAACATCGTTTATCGATGCTTCGGGAGTTTACTCCGGTTCTCCAAAAGATTTCAATTCCCTGCGCGATCGTAATCTACGTGGATTCATTGTTGAAATGCCAAACCCCACAAAAGGGCTAAAGAAATTGTTATCTAGAGAAAAAGGAGGTTTCTGTCGTTCAAATGATTCAGTCAAAATGCCATGTTTCAGAGCGGGAGATGAGAGGGTCAACGAAAATCCAGGTATGTCATTATTTCTTAATACACGGACTTCCAATCAGAGGAAAGAAATCCATCACGTGCATGTACCTTTATACCCGGTAATGCACTGCTTATTAGTATTCTTTATATAGAGAATACTAATGAGGATGAATCTTTATACAAAGATTTTTATTCTATAGAATACTAATTGGTGTCGTATCATTGACCTTCCAGTTCCCTGTAAGGGAAGAAAAGAAATGGTTGTCGAAAGTTTACTCGGCCTTAGTCACACTTTCGGAACGATCAAATGTGGGATCTTTTTGAGAGTATCGGTGCGCATGTGTGAGGCGTTAGAAGCAACATGATACTGCTATGTTTGTGTTTTCCTTGCTGTTTTTTTTTGTACTGAAATCATCCGAAAATGTATTATGTTGGAATATCGTTTTTAAGGTGGCTCGAAGTAGTTTTTAACTGACCACACTTCTACAGCAATCATACCATGCATTACAACGTACCATAAATCCCTTCATTATTTAAGCGGCCAAAGTAAAGTGGGTTTTCATTACATATTTCAATCTCGTAATATTCTTAAAGGTCTGGCATCTTTGCACACCATCTGGAGTAGAGAACACAACCGTATTGTCAAAGAGTTAACGAGCATAAACCCTCAATGGACGTCAGACAAACTGTATCTTGAAGCCCGTAAAATAGTAGGTGCCATGTTGCAGCACATCACGTACAAAGAGTTTCTACCAGCCATTCTGGACAAAACAACGGTAACTATGGCAACAATATTACGTATGTACGTAGCCATATTTGGCGTGATTACAGGTGGCGAAATCATCCGATTTCTTTCTTGTAACGTCACAGGTAGCCCAAGCTGTGGACTTGTGGCGAGATTCACAGTAAATGTATGGACTCTTCACAGCGAACTTTGAAAACCGTCTAAATAAAATTCTACAAACCCTCAAAGTAGTCCTACTTGTTTATTGTGTTGTCCTTTGGGATTGTGTGAGGTTTGGAGCCATTCCGATCGATTTTGAGAGAGTTTTTAAGAATACCTTGAGCTACCCTATAATTAGAGAAGGTAGGAGACTGTCATGGCCGATCACCTACGATCGATGCCAAACAATCGCCTCAAACTCGCTCAAAATTAGACAAAATGACAAGATTCCTTCGAAATACATTAGCCCACATAATATCCCTCCACCACACGCGGTATCCCTTCCTCTGGTCAACGATTCCCTCCCCAAAAAGCCAGGAACTTAAGAATTTCGAAC
The DNA here is from genome assembly GCA_033675265.1 of Actinostola sp. cb2023. Classification (NCBI taxonomy): domain Eukaryota; kingdom Metazoa; phylum Cnidaria; class Anthozoa; order Actiniaria; family Actinostolidae; genus Actinostola; species Actinostola sp. cb2023. Next base: position 233,898 of record JAUJYZ010000802.1, read on the forward strand.
AGTAAAACATCCTGCCGACCATCAGCCTTGCAACGGCTCGAACCAACAACCTCCCGTACCCTCCCCCACTAAGTCACACATTTCGACACTTATTGTGTATTCGACCAATCGGAAGCGATCTCAATGAAACGGTCTAAATATTCAAACTTGAAGTGTCGCAATGTGTGACTTAGTGGGGGAGGGTACGGGAGGTTGTTGGTTCGAGCCGTTGCGAGGCTGATGGTCGGCAGGATGTTTTACTGTTCGAAATTCTTAAGTTCCTGGCTTTTTGGCGAGGGAATCGTTGACCAGAGGAAGGGATACCGAGTGTGGTGGAGGGATATTATGTGGGCTAATGTATTTCGAAGGAATCTTGTCATTTTGTCTAATTTTGAGCGAGTTTGAGGCGCGGATTGTTTGGCATCGATCGTAGGTGATCGGCCATGCTCCTACCTTCTCTAATTTTAGGGTAGCTCAAGGTATTCTTAAAAACTCTCTCAAAATCGATCGGAATGGCTCCAAACCTCACACAATTCCAAAGGACAACACAATAAACAAGTAGGACTACTTTGAGGGGTTTGTAGAATTTTATTTAGACGGTTTTCAAAGTTCGCTGTGAAGAGTCCATACAGTTTACTGTAAATCTCGCCACAAGTCCACAGCTTGGGCTACCTGTGGTAACGTATATGTGAATTTAATCCTTTTCATTCGACAGCGTCGCCGTTTCAAGTTGAAGCTTTATAGACGTTACGTACTTAGAAGTTACCGTTATAGTCGATACAGACGATACAGCCGATACAGACGATACAGCCGTTTATTTCCAAGGCTATTCGCCGAACATCAACCCGTCTATCTTCAATGCTTTTGCTACGGCTGCTTATCGCTTTGGACACAGTCTAGTACAGAACCAGTTAAACAGGTTTGGCAAAAACTACGCACAAATCAATCCTTCCATCTGGATGAACCGATTTCTCGACCCAACCTTCCTCTACCAAAGTGACAAGGGTGGAGTGGACTCGATCTTACGAGGTCTGATAAAAGACAAAGCCCAAAAAGTCGATCGGTAAGTTTTGTGTGGGTGTTCTCTAGGGTATATATGCATCATCATTATTTAGTAATACTTTGGTGTCGTGTACATGTTTTTTGCAGGTTTTTTGCTAAAGCGGTACAAGAACAGCTTGTGCGAAGTCCACATGATTTGGCAGATTTACCCGCTTTGAATATCCAACGTGGACGAGAACACGGCATACCCGGCTACAACAAGTACCGAAAATTTGGACGCTTGAATGAAGCACCAACTTTTGATGATCTCAGAGGCGAAATGGACGACGCCAAGATAAACAAGTTGAAGTTGGTCTACAAGCACGTGAATGACATCGACTTGTTCGTTGGTGGCATGTACGAAAAGGCTGTCAGCGGTGGAGTCCTGGGACCAACCTTCAGTGCCCTTCTTGCTGAGCAGTTTAGACGCCTGCGCGTTGGTGACCGGTTTTGGTACGAGAACCCGGGACAGTTCACACGCAGTCAACTACGAGAAATCAGGAAAACGACGCTTGCGCGAGTCATTTGCGACAACAGTGATGGAATTATTAAAAATTCACAAGTATGTGATGAGGCGAAAATACTTTGTCTCATGTACAAGCAAGTACTTGAGGAGGGTCAACTTGAAGAAGTGGAAAAAACGTACGCATAGCTACTATGTGAATTATTAAGAAACTGTTAAACTACTGCACTTATAAGTTTGCTAGGCCCCGTATACGGTTGCTAGTTCCCGTATAAGTTTCCTAGGTCTCGTATATGCATATGTATATTCAATGACTGTGTAACGCCTGCCTGACCACAACCAATAATCCTCATTAGTGAGGGATAGGTTGTATATTGGTAAAAGTAAAAGTATAAGTTTCCTATAGGCCCCGTATAAGTTTGCTAGTTCCCGTTTACTAGGTCCCGCATAAGTTTCCTAGGTCCCGTATAAGTTTCCTAGGTCCCGTATAAGATTCCTAGGTCCCGTATAAGATTCCTAGGTCCCGTATAAGTTTCCTAGGTCCCGTATAAGTTTGCTAGGTCCCGTATAAGTTTGCTAGTTCCCGTATAAGTTTGCTAGTTCCCGTATAAGTTTGCTAGTTCCCGTATAAGTTTGCTAGTTCCCGTATAAGTTTCCTAGGTCCCGTATAAGTTTCCTAGGTCCCGTATAAGTTTGCTAGGTCCCGTATAAGTTTGCTAGTTCCCGTATAAGTTTCCTAGGTCCCGTATAAGTTTGCTAGTTCCCGTATAAGTTTGCTAGTTCCCATAAAAGTTTGCTAGGTCCCGTATAAGTTTGCTAGTTCCCGTTTAAGTGTGCTAGGTTCCGTATAAGTTTGCTAGGTCCCGTATAAGTTTGCTAGGTCCCGTACAAGTTTGCTAGGTCCCGTATGTGGGTTGTGGTAATTTAACGATTGTGGTGAAAAATACAGGCGCGATCTATACAGAGGTACTTACACAAAGATTGTAAACAACTAAATTCATTTGCACCAAATTGATAATAAAGAAATGATTATCTCAGTTACTGACCCAAAACTGACTCTGCCCAACACTCACTCGCATACGAGCGTAGGTTGAGAACAAGTGGCTGACGTCATTAGTAATGGGCTTCCTGTGCTAGATGATCTACCTGTCAGATTCGGCTGGTATTCTTGGCTTGCAATCAATCCCTTGAGAATCAAGAGATAAAGACACGGCAGCCATGTTGGTTGAACAAACAATAGACACTAATGAGCAATCTTTTGTTGAAGTTCAACCAAGATGGCCGCCGTGACGTGTATTGCAAAACCAGCAATAGGGGGGGATCGTC
>JAUJYZ010001038.1:0-58430 GCA_033675265.1 Actinostola sp. cb2023
AATGCGTCAAGGGGGATTCAGTGAAGTCTGTTAGAGCATGAGTTTTTAAGTAATAATGGCCTCAAGGGGGATTCAGTTAAGTCTGTTAGAGCATGAGTTTTAGTAATTTAAGTAACAATGCGTCAATGCGTCAGGGGATTCAGTTAAGTCTGTTAGAGCATTTAATGCATAGTTTTAAGTAATAATGCGCGAGTCAATGCGTCAAAGGCATGGATGCGCGTTCAGATTCAGTTAAGTCTGTTCTGTTTTAGAGCATGAGTCTGTTAGAGGCAATAGTTTTTCCAGGTATAATGCGTCAAGTGGATTCAGTTAAGTCCTTTTAGAGCATGAGTTTGGAAGTAACAATGCGTCAAGGGGGATTCAAGGGGATCAGTTATGCGCGCGTCAAGTCTGTTAGAGCATGAGTTTTAAGTAAACAATGCTTCAAGTGGATTCAGTTAAGTCTGTTTAGAGCATGAGTTTTAAAGTAATAATGCGTCAAGGGGGATTCAGTTAAAGTCTGTTAGAGCATGAGTTTAAGTAATAATGCGCGCGCTTCAAGGGGGATTCAGTTCAAGGGGATTCGTTAGTCTGTTAGAGCATGAGTTTTAAGTACGCGGCAAGGGGGAATGCGTCAAGGGGGATTCAGTTAAGTCTGTTAGAGCAGAGTTTTTTAAGAATAATGCGCGCAAGGGGTGATTCAAGGAGGTATAATTCAAGTTAAGTCTGTTAGAGCATGCGTTTTTAGTAATAATGCGTCAAGGGGGAATTCAGTTAAGTCTGTTAGAGCATGAGTTTTAAGTAATGGCTCCAAATGCGTCAATGGGGGATTCAGATTAGGTTAAGTCTGTTAGAGCATGATTTTTAAGTAATAAATTGCCGTCAAAGGGGATTCAGTTAAGTCTGTATAGAGCATGAGTTAGAGCATGAGTTTTAAGTAACAATAATTGCGTCAAGGGGGATTCAGTTAAGTCTGTTAGAGCATGAGTTTTTAAGTAAATAAGTCTGTTGCGTCAAGGGGATTCAGTTAAGTCTGTTAGAGCATGAGTTTTAAGTAATAATGCGCGCGTCAAGTAGGGGGATTCAGTTAAGTCTGTTAGAGCATGAGTTTTAAGTAATAATGCGCGCGTCAAGGGGGATTTCAGTTAAGTCTGTTTAGAGCATGAGTTTTAAGTAATAAATGCGTCAAGGGGGATTCAGTTAAGTCTGTTAGAGCATGAGTTTTAAAGTAACAATGCGTCAAGGGGGATTCAGTTAAGTCTGTTTAGAGCATGAGTTTTAAGTAATAATGCGTCAAGGGGGATTCAGTTAAGTTGTTAGAGCATGAGTTTTAAGTAACAATGCGTCAAGGGGGATTCAGTTAAGTCTGTTAGAGCATGAGTTTTAAGTAATAATGCGTCAAGGGGGATTCAGTTAAGTCTGTTAGAGCATGAGTTTTAAGTAATAATGCGTCAAGGGGGATTCAGTTAAGTCTGTTAGAGCATGAGTTTTAAGTAATAATGCGTCAAGGGGGATTCAGTTAAGTTCTGTTAAGTCTTTTAAGTAATAATGGCGCAAGGGGGATTCAGTTAGTCTTTAGAGCATGAGTTTTTTAAGTAATAATGCGTCAAGGGGGATTCAGTTAAGTCTGTTAGAGCATGAGTTTTAAGTAATAATGCGTCAAGGGGATTCAGTTAAGTCTGTTAGAGCATGAGTTTTAAGTAATAATGCGCGCATCAAAGGGGGATTCAGTTAAGTCTGTTAGAGCATGAGTTTTAAGTAATAATGCGTCAAGGGGGATTCAGTTAAGTCTGTTAGAGCATGAGTTTTAAGTAACAATGCGTCAATGGGGGATTCAGTTGTCTGTTAGAGCATGAGTTTTAAGTAACAATGCGTCAAGGGGGATTCAGTTAAGTCTGTTAGAGCATGAGTTTTAAGTAACAATGCGTCAAGGGGGATTCAGTTAAGTCTGTTAGAGCATGAGTTTTAAGTAACAATGCGTCAAGGGGGATTCAGTTAAGTCTGTTAGAGCATGAGTTTTAAGTAATAATGAGTCAAGGGGGATTCAGTTGTAAGTTAAGTCTGTTAGAGCATGAGTTTTAAGTAATAATGCGTCAAGGGGGATTCAGTTAAGTCTGTTAGAGCATGAGTTTTAAGTAACAATGCGTCAAGGGGATTCAGTTAAGTCTGTTAGAGCAGGAGTTTTAAGTAATAATGCGTCAAGGGGGATTCAGTGAAGTCTGTTAGAGCATGAGTTTTAAGTAATAATGCGTCAAGGGGGATTCAGTTAAGTCTGTTAGAGCATGAGTTTTAAGTAACAATGCGTCAAGGGGGATTCAGTTAAGTCTGTTAGAGCAGGAGTTTTAAGTAATAATGCGTCAAGGGGGATTCAGTGAAGTCTGTTAGAGCATGAGTTTTAAGTAATAATGCGTCAAGGATAAATCAGTTAAGTCTGTTAGAGCATGAGTTTTAAGTAATAATGCGCGCATCAAGGGGGATTCAGTTAAGTCTGTTAGAGCATGAGTTTTAAGTAATAATGCGTCAAGGGGGATTCAGTTAAGTCTGTTAGAGCATGAGTTTTAAGTAACAATGCGTCAAGGGGGATTCAGTTAAGTCTGTTAGAGCATGAGTTTTAAGTAACAATGCGTCAAGGGGGATTCAGTTAAGTCTGTTAGAGCATGAGTTTTAAGTAATAATGCGTCAAGGGGGATTCAGTTAAGTCTGTTAGAGCATGAGTTTTAAGTAATAATGCGCGCGTCAAGGGGGATTCAGTTAAGTCTGTTAGAGCATGAGTTTTTTTAAGTAACAATGCGTCAATGGGGATTCAGTTAAGTCTGTTAGAGGATGAGTTTTAAGTAACAATGCGTCAAGGGGGATTCAGTTTAAGTCTGTTAGAGCATGAGTTTTAAATAATAATGCGTCAAGGGGGATTCAGTTAAGTCTGTTAGAGCATGAGTTTGAAGTAATAATGCGTCAAGGGGGATTCAGTTAAGTCTGTTAGAGCATGAGTTTTAAGTAACAATGCGTCAAGGGGGATTCAGTTAAGTCTGTTAGAGCATGAGTTTTCAGTAATAATGCGTCAAGGGGGATTCAGTTAAGTCTGTTAGAGCATGAGTTTTAAGTAATAATGCGTCAAGGGGGATTCAGTTAAGTCTGTTAGAGCATGAGTTTTAAGTAATAATGCGTCAAGGGGGATTCAGTTAAGTCTATTAGAGCATGAGTTTTAAGTAATAATGCGCGCATCAAGGGGGATTCAGTTAAGTCTGTTAGAGCATGAGTTTTAAGTAATAATGCGTCAAGGGGGATTCAGTTAAGTCTGTTAGAGCATGAGTTTTAAGTAACAATGCGTCAAGGGGGATTCAGTTAAGTCTGTTAGAGCATGAGTTTTAAGTAACAATGCGTCAAGGGGGATTCAGTTAAGTCTGTTAGAGCATGAGTTTTAAGTAATAATGCGTCAAGGGGGATTCAGTTAAGTCTGTTAGAGCATGAGTTTTAAGTAATAATGCGTCAAGGGGGATTCAGTTAAGTCTGTTAGAGCATGAGTTTTAAGTAACAATGCGTCAAGGGGGATTCAGTTAAGTCTGTTAGAGCATGAGTTTTAAGTAACAATGCGTCAAGGGGGATTCAGTTAAGTCTGTTAGAGCATGAGTTTTTAAGTAATAATGCGTCAAGGGGGATTCAGTTAAGTCTGTTAGAGCATGAGTTTGAAGTAATAATGCGTCAAGGGGGATTCAGTTAAGTCTGTTAGAGCATGAGTTTTAAGTAACAATGCGTCAAGGGGGATTCAGTTAAGTCTGTTAGAGCATGAGTTTGAAGTAATAATGCGTCAAGGGGGATTCAGTTAAGTCTGTTAGAGCATGAGTTTTAAGTAATAATGCGTCAAGGGGGATTCAGTTAAGTCTGTTAGAGCATGAGTTTTAAGTAATAATGCGTCAAGGGGGATTCAGTTAAGTCTGTTAGAGCATGAGTTTTAAGTAATAATGCGTCAAGGGGGATTCAGTGAAGTCTGTTAGAGCATGAGTTTTAAGTAATAATGCGTCAAGGGGGATTCAGTGAAGTCTGTTAGAGCATGAGTTTTAAGTAATAATGCGTCAAGGGGGATTCAGTTAAGTCTGTTAGAGCATGAGTTTTAAGTAATAATGCATGAGAGATCATTCGCCACTTATCTCCAATTAATCTTAAAGAAACAGTTTTCAATTATTCGCTAAACTCTCGGTCACAAAGCTTCTTCCAGCAAATTTCTTTATTAGATAAATTGTGTAAGTGTTTGCAGGAAAGACCAAAGTTGATATGATTATGTCAATTGCTCGTAGGTAAGACAGAATACCAAGTAGGACCAAAGTTGATATGATTATGTCAATTGCTCGTAGGTAAGACAGAATACCAAGTAGAAGCAAAGTTGATATGATTATGTCAATTGCTCGTAGGTAAGACAGGATACCAAGTAGGAGCAAAGTTGATATGATTATGTCAATTGCTCGTAGGTAAGACAGAATACCAAGTAGGACCAAAGTTGATATGATTATGTCAATTGCTCGTAGGTAAGACAGAATACCAAGTAGAAGCAAAGTTGATATGATTATGTCAATTGCTCGTAGGTAAGACAGAATACCAAGTAGGACCAAAGTTGATATGATTATGTCAATTGCTCGTAGGTAAGACAGAATACCAAGTAGGACCAAAGTTGATATGATTATGTCAATTGCTCGTAGGTAAGACAGAATACCAAGTAGGACCAAAGTTGATATGATTATGTCAATTGCTCGTAGGTAAGACAAAATACCAAGTAGGACCAAAGTTGATATGATTATGTCAATTGCTCGTATGTAAGACAGAATACCAAGTAGGACCAAAGTTGATATGATTATGTCAATTGCTCGTAGGTAAGACAGAATACCAAGTAGGACCAAAGTTGATATGATTATGTCAATTGCTCGTAGGTAAGACAGAATACCAAGTAGAAGCAAAGTTGATATGATTATGTCAATTGCTCGTAGGTAAGACAGAATACCAAGTAGAAACAAAGTTGATATGATTATGTCAATTGCTCGTAGGTAAGACAGAATACCAAGTAGGACTTCAGTTGGTAATAGTTTGTAGTTGAACTGGACCACTCCACTGGTTTTCTTGACAATATTTGGTATTAACGAACTTCGCACGACTCGTTATTATTGCCTTCTTATGCCTCGTGTGTGTATCCACTAGAAAACGTTTTCTTTGGATTGCCACGGAAAATAAATATTGCCTTTCTACATCCTTCGCAAATGTATTGAGGTTCTATTCGTTATATATTCGAGGACGTTTCCACACCAAAACAGGGATATAAATCTTTTTTCTAGCTTTCGTCGATGAAAATCGAAAGCCAGTTCTCGTATTATGCAAAAATGGGGCATCATTTTTAAAGGAGAAATACGAGAAAAGAAAAAGAAAACGGACAACACGCCACCGACAGGAAATATTTGTTTTTCAAAATACCGCTTTCCATATAAACATAGTACGCGGGCTCATTGTTTCTTTAGATTGCCAGTCGAAACGTCCGTGCAGAGCGCGCGTTATATGTACATATTATTTCAGTTCTAATTGTTCAATGATCTCCAGTGTGACTTCGTAGATGTCCCATAAGCGATATTTTGTGCCGAAATGTATTTTCACAATAAATGCATTTGTATGGCTTCTCTCCTGTGTGAATTCTGAGATGAGTAGTAAGATCGCTTTTACGTGAAAAATGCTTATCACAATAAGAACAATGGAATGGCTTCTTTCCAGTATGACTTTGTAGATGCCCTGTAAGTGTTCTTTTGTACCGAAAAGTCTTGTCACAAGAAATGCATTTGTATGGCTTCTCTCCAGTATGAATTCTGAGATGATCGGTGAGATGTCTTTTCTGGCCAAACTTTTTATCACAGTAAGAACATTGAAAGGGCTTCTCTCCAGTATGAATTCTGCATGAGATGATCAGAGAGATGGCATTTCTGGCTAAACTTTTTATCACAATAAGAACAATCAAATGGCTTCTTTCCAGTATGAATTCTGAGATGAGTTGTGAGATGGGTTTTTGCGGCCAAACTTTTTATCACAATAAGAACATCCAAATGGCTTCTCTCCAGTATGTTTGCCATTTCCATGAAGATGACTTTCTACACTCTCTTGAGAACGTGAATTAACTTCATCGATGGGCGAATCTGTTGCTTGAGTGCTGTTTTCAACTGATTCCTTTTCAGAGGGTAAATCTAATTCCTCTAAAATACTGGACATTGATAAATGATCATCCACGTGGACAGCAGAAGCATTTTTCATCGAATTCCCATCAACTGTATTAACTGAATTATGACCACTATCACCTACAACTGTTGGATGTGGTTGACTTGCATCATCCATGTTGTTGTCAGTTAAATCTGTATCGATGTACATAGAAGAACAGCCATTACTACAGCCATAATCATCTGTCTGTGTTGCAATACTACAGCGCTTCTTGTATATTATTGGTTGACCAAACATGATGTTGTCTTCTATTGAACTCTGAAAAGAAGTTCAAGAACAATGCACATTTTAAAACATTAAATATTTAACAAATTGATTGACTTGACTATAAAATATTAACATAAAAAAAACAGACAATTATTGTTTATTTATTAATAATTGGGATCATCTTTGTAATACTCAGGAGTTTGTTTTAAAAAAGTATTATTTTTTAACAGCCTCGATTGTAGTCATGACCCGATATTTATAAATAGAATGTAGTCATTTCGACGCAGGTCGCAGGAATAGGAAGACGACGAGAGAAGTGCGTTCTGTTCCTATTAAGTTGCAAATTGCCATTAACTCATTGCAAACATGTTGTAACGTTGAGTCGAGGTTTAATGCTGTATGGTTTAAAATTATACAGAGCTGTACATACATGGCCGACACATTGTCTAGACAGGGCACCTGATAGAGTGTGAGGGTGTGATTCCGCACTATTGGCCTAAAATCGCACCCAATCGCACTATTTTGGATTTTCTTGATTTTTCCGCACTAAATTGTCATAGAAATCAGTAGATTTATATGATTTTTGATCAAAAATGAAATTTCTAGGGAAATATGTCAATTCTAAGTGGATTGGTTTGCTTTTTTGACAATATTTACCCTTCAAAACACTGTATTCCATTTGCTAATCTCACTATCGTAACAAAAATCAACAAGGCACTTTGCTGGTATTGCGCAGTCATGCACTCTAGTTTTTAATCCCCACACGGCTAAACCACACACACAAGAAACCCACAACATCGTCCTCAGGGTCCTCTCTTCTCACTATTTTCAAAATGGTGGACAACCTTTCCAAATACCACGCAACTCAGATAAAATACAAAGATGCTTAAATGAAATGTAACTGTGTATACATTCTGAATATGCTCTAATTTACTTGTTTATTACTCAAAGTATTCAATAAACAATTTAGAGCGGATTAAAACAGGTTTTTTTTAATTGCACTTTCTCCCGCACTATCTGACTTTTTTCCCTCATTATTTTCGTGTTTTTTTCACACTTTCTCAGATGCCCTGTCTAGACAATGTCAATTACAAATCTCATTACACATGTTAGAATAGATCAAACATGAGAAAGAGTTATCCATCTGATATCAAAACACTGACAAGTGTGTTAGAAAACAACGAGGCACACATTTGCCGATCTCATTATCGTAACGAAAGTCAACCAGGCACTCTGCTAGGCATTGCGCAGTCCTGGTCTCTAGTTGTTAATCCCCACACGGCTAAACCACACACACAGGAAACCCACAACCTCGTCCCCAGGGCCCTCTCTTCTCACTGTTTTCAAAATGGCAGACACCCGTTCGAAAAATAAAATAAAACCCTGAAAGCAAGGCTAGAAAGATGCCTAAATGAATTGTAAATGTGTATACAGCTATTTCAAAAAAACGTTGTCCTCTGCTTCGTGCGTATTGCGCATTGCATTTTGCATTTTGCATATGATTATTATTTATACTGAGAATCATTTTTCTACTTACTGACTTAAAATGTCGACAAACCAAATAACTTTCCATTGAAGCCAATCACTACTATCACAGGTGCCGGCATGACTGTTTTATAAACCTAAGACACATTTCAATCTGTCGAATACACATTGCAATAGGCAAAGTGCAATACGTAATGTGCAATACGCAATGTGCAATACGCAATGTGCAATACGCACGAAACACGAGTCAACCTTTATTGAAATAGCTGTACATTCTGAATATGCTCTAATTGGCTTGTTTACTACCCAAAGCATTCAATAAACAATTTAGAGAGGATTAAAAAAGGTTTATAAAAATCACACTCTCTCCCGCACCATGTTCGTTTTTTTTCCCCACACTCTATCAGAGGCCCTGATGTACATACAAAAAAATGTATATATAGCTAATTGCATAATCGTTGTCGGATTGAAAATCATGAAAGATATGACCAGAAGGAATTCTGGGAAATTAAAACTCTCAAATAACACCGTCAAATGATCGACCTTTTTATCCAGACTTGTAGGATCTTAGTTAAATTGCTCATATGCCTTCAAAACTACGAGAACATTGAATATATCTGCATGTAATGCAGGTCATGAACTGATTTCCCATCCATCCTTGCGGTCTCAGCTTCTATGATTTATGATTTTCAACCCGACAACGATTATGCAATTAGCTACATGTATAAATGTACTGTACAGGCAAGGTCCATTTTGGTACCTCCATTATGTCAAACAGTCATGCCATACATTGTACGTCATACTCTCCCCAATCCTCCTGGCACTAAGGTGTGGGATTGCAGAAAGACTATGCAAATTTAGGAAATTGACACAACTTTGTTTGTTGTTTTCTAATAAATTGACTGAGCTTGCATAATTTTACCACAATCCCGCACCTCACTCCCTCCCGGGTTGCTGAGCCATCGTCATTTTATTCAGCGGCCAGTGAATATCGCTACTCAGCATAACAAAATACATGTAACTATTATACATGTACATGTATAACTATTATGCATTGGTTTCACTCGACATACAGTAATGATGACATGATATACAACCAAACTTACATTGTTGTATTGTGTGGGCCACTTGTGTTCTCCTGTTACCTTGTTGTAGATAAACAGAGTCTGTCCTGACTTACATTGGTATTCTGTCCATTCAGTATCCATTTGGGTGGACTGCATAGTGTTTAAATATTGAAAACAAAGCCTGAGAAACGTTAAACTGTACACGTAAGACCGTAGCAACTATGAATGATGTCAAAGGTGGGATAACAAGATATTTAGAGTGAGTAATCACTGACGCTCGAACTTCAAACTTCGTTCGACTTACAGAAAACAGCAGGCGTCACTGGACAGTGGACTGGAACGAGCCTCGTTTGGATGAAACGAAAATATGAAAAAAATACTCATCAATTTTATATAAAACAACATCATTTGTGTTGATAATAAAGTTTTGCATGAAACGAAAATGTAGGTTTTTCTTTACAACTAAAGAAACTGATTGAAAACGGAGTCCATCGAGTTTGTATCGTGAGTGAATAGCTTGGGCTTCCTGTGGTTTATGGCCCGCGATACAATAGGTCAGTGTTGTCTACGACAAGATTTGTTGAAATGAAAACCCTTCGAATGCTTTTGTTGGTGTCTACATAATGTGGGTGATCTCCGGTGTAATAAGCACAGCTGACGTCATGACGTTCAGGCAATTTTTCGTTTTATTAAACTGATTAATAAATAAATAAAATGAAAGTGTTCCTTATCTCCCGCATTGACGCAACGCCGGTCGTACATGAGGTTCTCGTGGTTCTCGTAGTTCTCGTGGTTCTTCTGGTTCTCGTAGTTCTACTAGTTCTACTGGGTTCTCGTGGTTCTTCTGGTTCTTCTGGTTCTCGTAGTTCTTCTGGTTCTCGTAGTTCTTCTGGTTCTCGTAGTTCTCGTGGTTCTTCTGGTTCTCGTAGTTCTTCTGGTTCTCGTAGTTCTCGTGGTTCTTCTGGTTCTCGTAGTTCTTCTGGTTCTCGTAGTTCTCGTGGTTCTTCTGGTTCTCGTAGTTCTACTGGGTTCTCGTGGTTCTCGTAGTTCTCGTGGTTCTTCTGGTTCTCGTAGTTCTACTAGTTCTACTGGGTTCTCGTGGTTCTCGTAGTTCTCGTGGTTCTTCTGGTTCTCGTGGTTCTTCTGGTTCTACTGGGTTCTCGTAGTTCTCGTGGTTCTTCTGGTTCTCGTGGTTTTTGTGGTTCTCGTAGTTCTACTGGGTTCTCCTGGTTCTCGTGGTTCTTCTGGTACTATACTCGTCGTGAATTCGGTATAATTCGTGATCAATTCGGTATAATTCGTCGTGAATGCATTCGTTATAATTCGATCCGACATTGGGCTTCCTGTGGATTTCTTATTAGTGATCAGCGGCTTTGCCCCACTTTCCCGCGGATTCTACTCGCTTTGCTCTTGTTGTTATACAAAAATGTACATATCCTCTTGACTTGTTTATAGCTTACCAAATTGTTTGACAATGAGTGGCGAATGTGAGATTCGGTCCTTAAATGATGTCCAACACAGACTAGGAGAAGTCATCTTTCCATTCGATGATGTAGTTCCAGAAATGACAAAGGAATGGTTTGGTGTATATTCAGCAAGCCACGGAACGACGCGGGAACTGCTCCTTCTCAGTGCACTAACATCCACCAGTGTATTGATTGGAAAAACGACACTGAAAGTATTCAGTACATATGAAGAAAGGGGTAACCTTTTCATAATTGCCGTTGCCCCTTCTGGTTCGGGAAAGTCTCCTGCATGCCATCTTGGATGCATAAACCCGATCGTCGAGCACCTCGAAAGAAAGATAGACGCCAGTATTGTGATGGATGTAACATCAACAAGTGGCCTTTTTAACCACTTCGTCTCTGGAGTTACGGTGCCAATTCTTTGCTTGGACGAAGCCCACTCCTTCCTTACAAAAATCTCGTATCCATCCAAGTCCTCTCAGGTCGAGTTGACAATGGAGAGACTGTGTAAATGCTTTGACGGTGACTGCTGGTACGTACTCAAAGGAAATAAAGGTAAAATAACCGGTGTCACCTCTGCGAGTATGTCACTATTGGCCTTCACAACGCCAAAGCAATTCTTGGAGAAAGCGTGGCCTAGAATAATAAATGCAGAGAATGGCATGGCGGAGAGAATACTTTTGATGTACCAGAAGAGAGTTGAAAGGGACTTGGAAGAACTGCCGGCACTCTGCGAACAGTTGGAAGATCTTCCGTTGAAATCACTAAATGGTGTCTTTGAAAACATATTCACAGAGCACAACAACGACGAGCAAATAAAGTATTCCCTGAGCGCAAGTGCCCGCGATGCTTTCTTCAAATTTGCAAAGCCACAGGAGAACATCACACCATCGGCATCACAAGGTTCTAGTTCTGGCCAAAGTGAAGGGAAATGCCTGAATTCCAAACGTAACAGTCAAGTTCTGAGAATTGCACTGAACATGCACGTTTTGTACAATAGACTCAAGATGTCTTTGAACCATCAGACTGGCCCTACTTCGAGATCAATTGACCTCAATACCCTCAACATGGCAGTCAGTTTGTTGGAGGTACTGGAGACCTACAAGGGCATATCTGAAGCTGTAAGTATATATTTTGCTCAAATACATTTGTCTCAAAGTGGAACTGGTCTATAAATCTATAAAGGTCTTTAAAATAATTAGATTACTTTTGAAGTACATGCATGTAGGCTGAAACCCAACGTATAATCAAAACGCAAAACAAATCCAACATTCATATTATTGTTTTAACAATTATTGAATAATAATTAAAATTGTTATTAATTTAATATTAACCCAGGAAAGAAAAGAAACACTTGAAACTTGTGTAAACATTTAATGTCGTCATTATTTTCATAGTGTTGCCTATTACAACCAAGTGATCCTGTTGTCAAGGTGGGTGTCAGTGGTGAGGACGTGAAGAGAATAATTCTCCAAATCAATGGGCAGTTTACCACTGCAAGAAGAGTGTACACCAGCTTTTCGTCTCGAAGCCGACCAAGTGCACAATTTGTTCAGCAGTGCATGGAGGAGCTGTCGAGGGATGGTCTGGGTGCCTTCAAGTGTGTTAAGAAGTTGAAAGTTTTTTACAAGAAGGCTCCCTCTGAAGACCTTAGGGGAGGGCTGTCAAGGCATGGAATCTCCCTTGAAGATTTCACTTCTGTCTTCGAACAGGAGGATAACAGGCTAACATCTCTCAACAGAGATGACATTTTTGGAAAACAATCCTAATTTGTAGGATTGTGAAAAAGTGAAAGGGTTTTTAGATGGGAGTATAAGAGAGAGAAACATGTTTGCCTTGTTATTAAAGTACAACTAACCTCTATGAGATTGTTTTAAAAATCTATTCAATATAAGCTGAATAGTTGGTGGGTTCAGTATTTTGTGATTTGAACCTTGCGTTTATGAGTGATAGAGGTTTGAAATCTCAATATGCAAATGTGATGACGTCTACTAAGGAATCATTTATTATACAAAAACGCCCTTGTGCTGATTATTGACATTTGAAAACTTACAGAATATTTTCACAGTCTTTATGAATGATTTTATAACTTTTTCACCATTTCAAAAAATAAGTTCTTGAAAAAGTCTAAATAAGTTATGGCAAAGTTCTTAGTAGCCTCCCCCACAGATCTTTTTAGGTGTTCTTTCCCTCCGTCTATAAAGATCTGCGGGGGAGGCTAATTCCTTAGTAGACGTCATCAAATTTGCATATTGAGATTTCAAACCTCTATAACTCATAAACGCAAGGTTCAAATTGCAAAATACAAAATACTGAACCCTCCAACTATTCAGCTTATATTGAATGTATTTTTACAACAAACTCACAGGGGTTACTAGGTGCACTTTAAGTATTATTATAATTATTATACACTCAGTTAATACAAGCGCTTTCAAACTGAAGTGAAAACAATACAGTGAAAATGTATTGTGGATATTTAACAATATTTTGTTACAGTTATTTAAATGAGTGCATTAACATGGGCAGATACAGATGAGATATATTAATTCAGTTAATTAATTAAAATATATTATGTTTGCTCAATCATTGATTTATTATAAGCAGTTGTGAAAGCAAAACTCAAACAGAGCACAAAGAAAGACTATATATATATATTGAACAAAAAAATTATATGGCCACTACTTAGGGCAAAATATGTGCTTTAATTATTGAAATTGATTGATATGTTTTGACATCTAATGAGATTGATGCCAATTAATTTTTTTTAATGAAATCACTAGATTCTTATACATGTAACTACCTTATATACGGTAACTATATATTTTATATGAAGAATGAAAACAATCATAAATGTAACAAAATGTAGTATAATCACATCATTATTATTATCAGCATTTACTATTTATATTGTATGATTATTCAAGTGTTATTGTTACAGTGCGACAACACTAACTAAGGCCAGCCAAACAAAGTTCCTCCATGTACATACATGTACTAATACAAAGCAATAGTGACAATATTTAATGTTAAAATAATTATATCTCACCATAGTAATGTAACATCAGGGTTTCAAAAGAGAAACATTTATTTGTTTAGAAAATGGGATTGTTTGTGGAAAACTTGGCTAGCCTTGGTTGGTGTAATAGAGGAAATATAAATATTTAATTGTATTGTATATATTGAAATAATATTTTTTTATCTCAAGAATGGTAATGATCATGTTTAACTGTTAAGTGTGATGGATGATAATATACAGTTCTAATATACAGCTACTGGTAGTTCAATGATATTCATTGTTGTGAATAGTGCATTCCAAGACTGAAATGCATTATGGGTCTCAATTGACATATGATAGGTGGAGGGGGGGGGGGGGGGGGGGGGGGGGGTGGTAGGACTGACGTGGGGTTATTTTTACTTAAAACATAGCTATAAGGTTATAACGAACACACAAATAACATTGTACATGAAAATTTGCAACGTCTCACTTGGTCAAGATAAAGCAGAGGTTTTTTTTTTTAGTTTATTTAATAACAGGTAAAACTGGAACAATATCATGAACAAATTTTGCTACTGTAAATGCTCTATTAAGACCCCAGGACTTAATTATTTTCAGGCCTTAATAAAGAGGGGGGCTTATTTAAAACTCCAAAAGCTCTTGAGGAGGGCTTTAATATTATAGAGGGTTTAAACAAAAAAATATATATTTTGAGGTCACGTGACCAGGACTTTTGACATCCCCGGGAAGAAGTTAGGGTTGAGGTTAACTCAAAACTAGTAGGGTAACGATTCAGGGTAAGGGTTATCTTTTTAGGGTTAGGGTTAAGTTCTGGAAGCTAGGGTTAGGATTGGGGTTAGGGTTTGGGTTTGGGTAAGTCACGTGACAAGCATCACTCCCCCCATGGATCACCATAGTGGTAGAGCGCATGTGTCACCTTGGGCTTCCTGTGCTTACATGTAGTACGTATTACAAATGGGTCATGATTTAGGGTAGGATATGTGATGTCGGCAGCATCACGTCAGATACATCCAACTTTCGACATTCAGAATAAAATAATAAATTATGACAGTTGTTATGGTAACCAACAAATGGCACCAATAACGGATAAAACGAGTCAAAGCTTACAATGCGTACAGGGCTTACAAAGTTTACAGGCTTACAAAGCTTACAAGGCTTACAGGGCTTGTAACCCATGTAAGCCCGTACGCCTTGTAATCCCTGTAAGCTTTGACTAGTTGTATCCGTTATTGGTGCCATTTGTTGGTTACCATGACAACAGTATGTAAGCCCTGTAAGGGTTTACATTGAGAGCTTACAGCCATCCCTAGATCTCACCCGGTAAAACATATTATACTGGGCTCCCTCTGTACATCCCCGCAGGAATCGCCCGTACAAGTGTATACATCACTTGTGCGGGATGCACACAGGGAGCCCAACATCATCCATTTTTATACACAGGGAACCCAACAAAAAAGATGCCAATATATTTTTATTTATGTATTTTCTTTTTAGTATCCTATGCCAATGTCCCTTTCTTGGGAGATGAGTAGCTATATAATGTCATTATAAAATGTCTTGTTTATCAAGATATATATAATACATATATATATACATTGTGTATACAAAACAACCTTATTAATTCCATCACACTGTTAATAGCTTATTTACAATTGAAACAAACCAAGGTAAAACAATTATTATTGGACCATTGTTAACATGAGATATTAGCTACAACCAACTACAATGTAAAAATGGCAAATGGTAAAACCAAAAATCAATATTCTTAAATATAAAAATATTGTTTTTGTTTGAATTTTTCAGGTTTTACAATAATATTGTAATATAAATTTGATAAATTGAACAAAACATACAAGTAACCAACAGTTTCTTGAAAAAATGCAGCAAAAATTTACATACGGTACATGTTCATATACATGAACACTCTACATTTTAAACATGTTCGTGAATAAAAGTAAACAAGTGAATACAATAATATTGATGACTATAATCACTCGCTGGAATTAAGACGGATTTGCTCTTTCATTAAAGTCTCAAATACTTGTTGGCTACTTAAAAAAGTTGTTAGTTTTTGGCATACTTGTCTTTCTGTTTTTTTGCCCAAACAGCGCCTCATACTTGTTGAAGTAACAGTGTCAACCACATGACTGTACTCACGATAAAGAGCCTCTGGTTCAAGTTTGTCACTAGCCAAAAGAGCAAGCATAATCTGCATCAAGACAAGTTCCTCGAACAGTGTCCAGTGAACTGTGGTTGTTCCACCAGCCTTGATTTCAGTGTAAGACTTTCCACTTAACCTTTCCGTTGAACATTCATGATGTCGCCGCTTTCGAGATGAACATGCAATCTGTGCAGTGCCCTGTATTTTTTTTCCCTCTAGGGTTACTGCAGTTTACACACTGACAATACATACTGCACCCTACCACATTTTGGAAACATTTACAGCCACTTTTATATTCACTGACAGGAAATGATATTCTTATTTTTCCTTTTGGCACCTTTCCCACACCTGCAAGTTATCTGCTGATTTTCACGCTGAGAGGATGAACTTTCTGTCTGTTCCTTATTCTCCTGCTGCAAAGTGCCACATTGTCTAATAGCATCATAATGACCAGCAAAGTTCATGTCATATGCAAGGAATATTGGAGTGTCAGTGAGAATTATGTCTCTTGGGCAAATTGGTATGATTGGAAAGTTTGACATTGTAGTAAATACCACAACTGGGATGTGAAGTGCATTGGAGGCAGCAAGAGGCATTGCATTTCCAAGTTCTGCTGCAAAATAGCCATCTTGTAAAAATGCATTAGCTTCTTCTTGATAATCTTGGCCTGAAAGGAGGAAAGGCTCATAGTCTGCGGCATTGGACAGCCATTCATCAACAACAGTTCGTCGTAGTGCAGTTGCCATTTGCTCAATACTACTTGTAGCAACATCAATAATTATCCCTAGATTTTCCAAATGCACTTTTGTTTCATCATGCAATGAGTCACTTGTTAACTGATGCTGTATCATAGTTGCCAAAGATACAAAAAAGCAATTTCCATTTCCAGCAATTTTTAGACGTTCCATGTTGTTCAAAAGAAGAAACGCATCAAGATCTCTCATATTGTTGTTAGCATTCTCTGTGCTCTCAACAGAAGATAAAAGACAAAGTACATTTTTGAGATGTACAAGGTGATTGGCACTTCTTGACACTGAAACTTGACACTTGATATTCTCCAGATGCTTACTTAAAGAACTTAAGTTTGAAGCCTGTTGAATAGCATTGGCAATTCCAACATTGTTTAGAAAGGGTTCACAGTCCTCATATTCACTGTCATTATCATTCTGATCATCAGATGACAAGCCATCACTGGAATTGCATGAATCAGAATGTTCTTGTAGTAAATAGCTGACACACTCAACAGCTTCCTTCGCATCTTTAAGGTTATCGGAAAACTCACAATCTGCTGCCTCCATACTTTCTTGAAAGTTTAGCGATCCACCAAAGTGTTCTTCATTGTCTGGCATTGTTGAACCTGGAGTCATAAAATTGTAAGTTTCCACTGGTCGAATATAACTTATCTGTTTTCCTTTGCTTTTAAGTTTTGATAACTTTTTTTCATTCCATCTGTAAAAGAATAACCCCAAGATAGCAATTCCAAGTTCTATACCAATCCTGGAACGTTTGAGAGACTTGTTTAAAGTTCTGTGTAGTGCTTCGTTTCTGTTAGTTCCTCCTGATGGTGGTATTTCAGACAAACAACCTTTTTTGACATGACATTTCAATTTTTCAATGTCATTAATTGCTGAAGATGGTAATAACAGAACAGAATCAATCTCTACATTTGCCCACTGTTTCAAGAAAATCTCAATATTCATCAAAATTATTTCTGGAGCAGGAGTGTACATTGTTCTCTGTTCTCCTATATCTGCAGGATTGCGAATTACTTGCTTAAATCCAAGAATCACATTGCGTCGCATTTGCTTGAGTGTTTTATTACAACCTTTTTTTCTTGGAATCTTCTTTACAACTCTTTGCACGGCATGGAAAATGTCCAACTTTATGGAAATATTTGGGAATATCTTTCTAAGCTTTGAACTCCAAGAACAACAATTGTCCAGGAAAAACATAGAGGGATTTTTGCCCTGATTATGAAGCCTTCTTTCCAAGAGTTTCAAAATATCTTCAATTGAAGAAAACTTTGATCCTTTACAGAGCTTCCAGCTCAACACAATCCCCTCCTCATTCAGAACAATAAAAAGTGTATCGTAGAGCTTTACCCATCTCTTATTGAACCAAAATCCAATATTAGCAGAGACCTTAAAAGTATGGTCACAACTTAGCCACTTTTCAGCTGTCATTTGACACATTCTCTTGGCATATAAATGTTCTTTAGTCATGTAGTCACGTGCAATAATTGAAGCTATCACTTTTTCTCCTGGCCTTTGAAACGTTTGTTCAAACTCAGGGAATAGAAAGCTGCAAGACTTGGACAATCTCTGGCATGCAGTGATATAATTTTGCCTGCGAGAGCCGTATGCATCATACATGGTCTGTAGCCAGAGCGTCTGAATATCGCTAATTGACATACCAACGTTTGCATGAGTTATTATAAAACTTTGAAGTTCTCTCGTAATTCCCACCTTGTAAAATAACAAGAACGGTACCACAAACAAATTATTTACTTGTGAGAGAATAGACGGATCATGAGCAATAGTTTGGTGTCCTTTACAACAAATGTAGACTCGGCTGACAAGTAAAGCATTATTCGTCAATCCGTGAAGGCGTCGCGGCTGGTCACACGTTGTTTTCCCGTCTTTCCATCTTGTAGCTTTAAGTTCCTGGTTTAATCCATGAGTATCACAACAGTTTGGACACCACAGTGTCAAAGACGAACAAATGCTCAAAGGATCCCAGATAATAATATCGTCCAGTACATATTCGTCGATATGAACGGATGTCAGGGTTCTCAACTGACAGTCACCTCGGATAATATCACCATGCTGCAAAAGCGATTCACGACAGTTTAAAACGGTTTGAATAAATCTAGAGTTTGCTTCTGCACTGTAAAACCGGATTGGTTAAATCAACCAATTTAAATGGTTATAACCCAATGTAATTGGTTAAATCTACCAATGATAAATGGGTTAGATTGTAACCATTTTGAATCTGGTAAAAAGTACCAATAACAAATGGTCCAAATAACCAATTATTAAATGGTATATTAAGCATACCCATTTTAATTGGTTACTATAACCAATGATGAAATGGTAGATGTTTCAACCAAGATAAATTGGTTGAAAGTACCAATAACAAATGGTCCAAATATAACCAATTATTAAATGGTATATTAAGCATACCCATTTTAATTGGTTACTATAACCAATGATGAAATGGTAGATGTTTCAACCAAGATAAATTGGTTGAAAGTACCAATAACAAATGGTCCAAATATAACCAATTATTAAATGGTATATTAAGCATACCCATTTTAATTGGTTACTATAACCAATTATGAAATGGTAGATGTTTCAACCAAGATAAATTGGTTGAAAGTACCAGTAACAAATGGTCCAAATATAACCAATTATTAAATGGTATATTAAGCATACCCATTTTAATTGGTTACTATAACCAATCATGAAATGGTAGATGTTTCAACCAAGATAAATTGGTTGAAAGTACCAGTACCAAATGGTCCAAATATAACCAATTATTAAATGGTATATTAAGCATACCCATTTTAATTGGTTACTATAACCAATCATGAAATGGTAGATGTTTCAACCAAGATAAATTGGTTGAAAGTACTAATATCAAATGGTCCAAATATTTAAACCCAATTATTCAGAAACCGATGTTACTTTTAACATACCCATTCTTATTGGTTACTATGACCA
Source organism: Actinostola sp. cb2023 (assembly GCA_033675265.1). NCBI lineage: Eukaryota > Metazoa > Cnidaria > Anthozoa > Actiniaria > Actinostolidae > Actinostola > Actinostola sp. cb2023. The sequence continues at coordinate 19,344 of JAUJYZ010001038.1, forward strand.
ATAGTGAAGTGGTTATATTTCAACCAAGAATCGATGTGTTACATTAAAAAGTACCAATATGAATGGTGCATACACTAATGGCATTTATTTGGAATTTCCGGAGTTAACCCTGAATAGACTTTTTTTTAAAACGTTCGATATTTTCGACGAAAACCACGACAAACATGCAACATTTTAACGTGCTCCCTTGCATGAGCTTCACATTAGATTGAGAATACCTTTGTATAATATACATGTAAATAACAAACATTCCATAAGTGTCTTGTTGAATCAGTTATAGTTTACGATCCTATTGAGATTGTCCACAGCTTTACCTAAACATATCTGTAAAATATAATGGTAATCAAACAATATTTCTAGAATGGTAAAATATCCAGAATTGAACTTGCGAACAATAATATTGTCATTTTTAAAACTCGTGTTACTCGACCAAATGAATCTTATTGATTTTAAAAGGATTAAAGGATTAAAGGATTTACCTTATTTGGAAAGCTGTCGTGTAGAGCTTCACTGTGATTGGCTAGCAATGTCTAATTTGAATTTTAGGCGGGCAAATTAAGATTCATACTGCCATTCTGTTTCACGTTGAACGGTTGCAAGACAGAGTAAGTGACTTTATTAGTAAAATAATCGACAATTTCTACTACGAAATGTCCTGGAATTGTTGTGGAACAGTTCATGTATGTGTTAGGATATGATTACGGCCAAAACCTGAAGCGAGGAACAAGGATTTACACTTCGTTAGCGAGGTAAGATCAGTTGACTACTCGTGTGACTGCAAAACTTCGAGACTGAAGAGTTGAAGTTTGAACGAGTCGTTGGGGCCGCGAGAAAACGAATCATATGTATTCTCTTGTGGCCCCAACGATTCGAACGAACTTCAACTGTTGTCCACAGTGTTTAGCGAAGAATTAGGAGCTGTTTTGCAGTCTACTAAGCCCTTATATTCCTCGTGATAAGTTAACTAAGCTATATATATAAACGAAATCTTGATTCATTCTTTACCTTTATATTACCTTTATTAGCCTCTGTAACAAAACTTGATGGATGCTAATACATGCATGTACTGATTATACATTATATTCCTGCGAATGAAGCCAGTGTAAAAACATGGAAGTTATTCTTACAATATGAATCTGATCAGTGATTTGGCCATTAATTTGTTTTCACTCGCAATATATGACATTCTTGTAGATCAGGAGCCGTCGTTATATCAAGGCAAGTGACCCTTGCCTTCTGGTATATGCCTGGCTGAGGTTGTCTTATGGACAGCCTTGCTTGGTGCTCACATCTGTTCTTTGAGATTGTTTTTGTGTGTGTGTCAATTGAAAATATACTGATTGTTTATCTGCAAGTTGTCTTAATAATAATTATTGCTACTTATTATTTCATTCATTTTCAATTTTTATATTATCATTACCTAATTATAGTTTATGTTATATATATATTATATTATGGACCTAGATGCAAATTACTTTGTAATTCTCGTAATTATTACCCAATAAATTGTTATTTATTTATTTATTCAAATAATAGGTTTTATTCATATATTTATGTGAAGTCAGTGTAATAACATGGTGAACGCTATTCTTACTACAGTACGGTTTGTTCAGTGTAATTCTGATTTGGCCATTTTCTTATCACTCGCAATAAGACATTCTTGTAAATCAGGAGCCGTCGTTATATCAAGGCAAGTGATCCTTGCCTTCTGGTATATGCCTGGCTGAGGCTGTTCTTATGGACAGCCTTGCTTGGTACTCACATCTGATTAATTGGAATTGTTTATATGTGGGTTGATTGCTTTGAACTAATGTTGAATTTGGAAAATTTAGTAACATGTTATTCCACTGGCTCTGCAGAAAGTTATTTTTGTAATTCTTCATGCAGCTGTTATTACATTGTTTCCAGTTGATGGCAGAGAGCAGTTATCCCAGTTCAAGTCACAGTGTACCAATCGATCAATCAATCAATGGTCTTTAGTGTAGCCGCCTATGCATTCTGTACATGTACATGTAGCTTGTAGCAGTATATAGTATCAGTAAAACTCATTTTCAAATGAATATTTCAGCAAAAAAATATATTTTGTTTTGTGACTTTTACCTTTGTAATTTTGTTAAAATGACCATTTGGGAAAATGGTAAAATGGTTATAAATTCTACCCATTTTCAAATAAATATTTCAGCAGAAAATATATTGTGTTTATTAATGTTTTTTAAAGTTACTATAGCTAGAGAAAATGATATGATGTAATAATTGTTTCCAAATAATTAATTACAGTAAATTTGTGAGTTAAATTTGGTTAAAATGACCATTTGCAGAAACTGTTTATTTCAACCAATTATTTCTAACCTAAAAGAAATGGTTGAAATAACGTGATTAACCTATTATAAATTGATTACCTCAGATGCATCATAGGTACAATTTTAAATAGGTTGAAATGACTCTTCAGATTTGGTTAAAACTACCAAATTACCTGGTTGATATAACCATTTTCTAAATGTGCATTCTACCTATTGGTAATTGGTCAAAACTACCAAGAAATAAATGGTTAAAACTACCAATTCACCTGGTTGATATAACCATTTTCTAAATGTGCATTCTAACTATTGGTAATTGGTCAAAACTACCAAGAAATAAATGGTTAAAACTACCAATTCACCTGGTTGATATAACCATTTTTTTTAAATGTGCATTCTACCTATTGGTAATTGGTCAAAACTACCAAGAAATAAATGGTTAAAACTACCAATTCACCTGGTTGATATAACCATTTTCTAAATGTGAATTCTACCTATTGGTAATTGGTCAAAACTACCAAGAAATAAATGGTTAAAACAACCAAATAAGAAATGGTTACCTCAGATGCATTGTGTAACCATTTTTTTTTGGTAATTTTAACCAATCCGGTTTTACAGTGTGATATTGGTGTTTTGTGAGAATAACAGCAAACCCAAAGACTGAAAATCAGTATAAAAAACATAGACATTTTGAAGCCCATTTTTCTGTTTACGTACACTCGACTCAGGCTGCACTCGACTCGTAGTTTTCTGAATTCTTTCTCGTACCCAGACCCCACTCGTCGATTCCACGAATTATACCGAATTGACGACGAGAACTCCACGAGAAAAGGGAGAACCACGAGAACCACGAGAACCAGGAGAACCAGGAGAACCAGGAGAACCACAAGAACCAGGAGAACTACGAGAACCAGGAGAACCACAAGAACCACAAGAACCACGAGAACTACGAGAACCAGAAGAACCACGAGAACCAGAAGAACCACAAGAACCAGGAGAACTACGAGAACCAGAAGAACCACGAGAACCACAAGAACCACGAGAACCACAAGAACCAAGTGAACCACGAGAACTACAACGGAACCAAGTGAACCAGGAGAACCAAGTGAACCAGAAGAACCGACAAGAACCAAGTGAACTACAACGGAACCAAGTGAACCAGGAGAACCACGAGAACTACAACGGAACCAAGTGAACCAGGAGAACTATATGAACCACGAGAACCGATAATGATATACCCTATTATTAGTATATATTGTATTATTATTATTAGCCGTAGTATTATTAGTATTATTATTATTCACTCACTACTCATCTAAAATAATCCATCAATTACAATGTGACGTCAGCTGTGCTTATTACACCGGAGATCAGCCCATAATACAGGTAATGTGTAGTAATGTGGTTGTGATTTATGTTGGAATCGATTCTTTGATTCAAACACTAAAACTCAAATCTGCTCGTGTCTCTGATTCATCGATCTGAGGGCTGTGTTTATACCGGATGTGCATGTTAGGTTTAGGGTTTCTGCATGTACTTGACATTCATATGAATTATGTTTCAGATTGCTAGGAAACTATGGACTCTATAAACATCAAGAGTAGTGATTATAACATGGAGTTAATCAAAGTAGAAAGTCATCCTCAGAATGACGAGATCAATGTGAATGATGACTCTGTAAATAACAATATCAACTGTGTTCATGGAGGGAAGCCATTCAAATGTTCCTCTTCCCGTGAGGAATTGCAGTCTGATGGCCTCGATTGCTGTGGAAATGTGGTGTCCATAAAGACAGGAACTGAATCTAACTGGGTTGAGAAACATTGTAAATCAGGAGAATTGCTCTACCACTACAACAAAGTTAGTGGAGAAAAGCAATGGCCATCAGGTGGTGCTCACAGGGTATCTGATGTAAGTATGTTTTACATTTATAATTGCCACATACATGTACATATACATGACAAATTGACAATAACAATAGTTTATTTAGTACCAGAATAATTTGAATAATAATATTAATTTATTTCTATAGTGTTATTTCCTAAGAGTCCAATAGCGCTGTAGAATTAAAGACATCAATTACAAATATACAGTAGTGTGGCATATGTTTGGTACAAGCTAACTGAAATAACCATGAGGGCTAAACTAGTCAGTTAGCTGTCTATAATAAGTTATACAATTATACAACATGTACATAATTAAACACATTTACATGTACACAGGGGGTCTGAGAGGGGGATACAAACATACATGTAGCAATAACAATATAATAGTAAAGTTGTACAGGCTTGTTATAAATTGTACTTTATTTTGCCATGTTTCTAATGTACTTCTAAAACTCATTAATAATTCATGAGCAATTGGTCCAATCAGGGTTGTCCAATCGGTCACATGCATGGATCTTTATACCCCGATAAAAGACTGATGAATAAAACATCAGTGTCTATATGAGCTATACAAGAAAGTTTTGTAATTTTCTTGTATTATTTGCTTATAATTCGTTTAATACTGTTATAAATCAAGGTAAATTGGGATGGAGTTTTAGAAGTCGTCTATAAAACTTGATCCCTTGTTTTATCGGCCATAGAGATCCTCGTCTACGGCTCGGATCTTTATATGCCGATAAAACATGGTCTCTCCTTCTATAAACTTCACATATAGTTAGTTACATGTACATTTATAAATACACTATATTTAAAAAAGGAAATACTATATGTGAAGTTCATAGAACGAGAGACCATGTTTTATCGGCATATAGAGATCCGAGTATAAAGATCCGAGCCTATGGCTCGGATCTCTATGAAGAAATAGAAAACGAGCGCGCGTGCTATGTGCAGATTTATAGCACGCGGGGACTGATCAGAACATGAGAGAAGTGTTAAGAGAAGCACAACGCGTAGCGGAGTGCTTCTCAACACTTCTCGAGTGCTCTGATCAGTCCCCAAGTGCTATAAATCTGCACATAGCACAGCGGGCAAGTTTTCTATTTCTTTTATAAAATACAATTATGATTTTAAGGCAAGTTTTCAATTTTGTTCGTTACAAAATAGTTTGAATATCTGCGCGCGCGTGCTGTGTGCTCTCATAAAGCACGCGGAATACGCATCTTTTGGCCAATCAGAGCGCGCGTTATATCATAGTTATTTTATAATGACCAATAAAACATGGGCTCAAGTTTTATAGATGACTTCTAAAACTCCATCCCAATTTACCTTGATTTAATTATAACAGTATTACATGAATTCTAAGCAAATAATACAAGAAAATTATAAAACTTTATTGTAAAGTTACTTGTGACATCACTGTCATGCGCAGGATACACCTCAACTCATCCCACATTGGAAAGAGGTTTTGTATTCGTAAGTAGGAAGCCGTAAGGATATTTGTAACTTGCTGTCGGTGCCATGCAAAGGTCAATGATACGAGTAAATGAGACCTTAATTTGCATGACATGTTACAGGCAATCAGTCTTTATCACTGATAAAGAACTAATGAATAAAACATTGATTTTATATTATAACTCATATAGACACTGATGTTTTATTCATCAGTGTTTTATCGGGGTATAAAGATCTATGCATGTGACCGATTGGACAACCCTGATTGGACCAATTGTTCATGAATTATTAATGAGTTTTAGAAAGTATATTTACAGTGAAGCGGCACAAGTTTATTGGTGTCTTGATATCATGATGTGTTAATCCTCATCAAATAAAACCATTATTCGTGATATACAGTCGAACCTCTATTAAGCAGCCACCAACTGTTACATGACATCGCACCATGCTCGACCATAGGATCTTGCAGGATCCTGAAAGACTTAATTATAGATACCTAACATCTCATTCTGTCATGATCTTGTCAACATTGCTAACATCTGATGTCTCTCTGGTTTCCTTTGGGATCCCTGTGTTACAGATGGGAAGATACACCACAGGGAACCCATCATTGTTTGACTTCCCTGTGTTACAGAGTACAACATGACACACCACAGGGAACCCATCATTATTTAACTTTACTGTGTTACAGAGTACAACATGACACACCACAGGGAACCCATCATTATTTGACTTTACTGTGTTACAGAGTACAACATGACACATCACAGGGAACCCATCATTATTTGACTTTACTGTATTACAGTGTACACCATGACATACCACAGGGAACCCATCATTATTTGACTTTACTGTGTTACAGAGTACACCATGACACACCACAGGGAACACATCATTATTTGACTTTACTGTGTTACAGAGTACAACATGACACATCACAGGGAACCCATCATTATTTGACTTTACTGTATTACAGTGTACACCATGACATACCACAGGGAACCCATCATTATTTGACTTTACTGTGTTACAGAGTACAACATGACACATCACAGGGAACCCATCATTATTTGACTTTACTGTATTACAGTGTACACCATGACATACCACAGGGAACCCATCATTATTTGACTTTACTGTGTTACAGTGTACCCCATGACACACCACAGGGAACCCATCATCAGTCGACTTTACTGTGTTACAGTGTACTCCATGAAACACCTCTATTTCTGATGTAATAATAATAATAACAATATTTATCAAAGTGTCAATAGGACACAAAATAATGAAGTAAATTAATAAAATAAATAATTCTAAAATATGCTAAATTACACTTGTATACAATGAATTATTGGATGAAGTTGTTCACTTCACTCATAGGTTTATATTGTTCGTTTTATTGCTGAGTTTGTGAACAATACAATTGACTTTCAATCATTTTTTTCTCAATTCAGTGGAATACACGGATACACGAAATTGTGTTCATAGTAAATATCTCTATTTATGTTGTAATCATTGAAATAGTTATCAAATTGTGCAAGTACTAGGCTAATACTACTTCTGTAGGACGCGCGATACAATACAATACAATACAATAAACTTTTAGGTTTACAAATAAGCTTTTAGGTTTCACATTTAACCTATCCAAATAGCTTTATTAAGAAGCCCGTGTTGACGCTAATAGAGCTTCTAGAACGTGTACATGTATGCCTTCCAGCCACAAGACGACAAACCCTTCAGTAAAAAGAGAGTCAAACAAACCATACAACTACATTTGTACATCCATATGCAAAACGTGTAGGACAAATCAGCTCCTTACTGTTCTCACCAAAAAGGCAGCACTCCCTTCCCATTGGGTATACTAGTATTTAATATAATTATATTTGGTAACCAAGGTGAACCCTTCAGCTTGAACCATTCCACTTGTTGTTACTAGACTTTTGAGTCACTCACTGGTCCGTTGATCAGGCAGAACAAAGTGCGAAAAGACCTTCACATGTCTCTCCAAATGCTACACTTGAGTTACTAGTGACGTAAAAGAACCACGCAAAATTCCACTCAAGCCTCTATCAGTGACTATCCTCTGTGTCTGTACTTACAGACTTTACATCTCACTAACAAGATGATCAATACTAACTCAGGGTTCCCACTCACCTTGAAAAGTCAGTGAATTCTGATTTGTTTTATCAAGGTCAGGGAATTGTCAGGCAATTTTGATTTTGGTCACGGAATTTCTGTCAACCTTCACAAAATCGTTTTGAATTCCGTGATAATTATGTAGCATAATGGGTAACTTTTAGACAGATCATGATCAATCATAAAAAGTTTAAAAGTTGTCATTTACCTATATATGGTCCATGTAAATGTATTTCTTCATAGAAACATACAGTAAATTGCATTAAAAAGACTATAGTAAGTCGCACTGCAGGATATCATAGTAAAACAAGTGTACAGTATGGTCAGTGAAGAAGTCAGGGAGAAGTCAGGGAAAAGTCAGATCATTTTATTTTTCCGGATGAGTGGGAACCCTGTAACTACTTTGAACTCAGCTAATGGTCTGACAAATCATGAACATTTTTGAAGTTGCTCCTAAACACAATCAGTTTTTGAGTTACAAACCATTTAAGCCCAAATACTTTATATCGAGTCATTAAGTTACAATCGAGGCTGTCAAATTTATGTCTGTTTTGCTAAGACTTAACAAACACACTGAGTATTACAAAGATGATCCCATCGTATTATTAATAACTGAACAATTGTGAGTTTTTTTATACATTGATATACATTGTTCGTGTACTTCATTTCAGGGTCCAACAGTTGTTTACGATAGTGGTCATAATCCAGTTAATGCAGTTGATGGGAATTCGTTACAAAATGCTTCTGCTGTCCACGTGGATGAACGTTTTTCAATTGTGAGTATTTTAGAGGAATTAGATTTCACCACTGCAAAGGATTCAGTTGAAAACAGCACTCAAGCAACAGATTCGCCCACCGATGATGTTAATTCACATTCTCAAGAGATTGTGGAAAGTCGCCTTCATGGAAATAGCAAACACACTAGAGAGAAGCCATTTAAATGTTCTTACTGTGTTAAAAAGTTTGGCCATAAACACCATCTCGCCGATCATCTCAGAATTCACACAGGAGAGAAGCCATACAAATGTAGTTCTTGTGAAAATACATTTCGTCACAAAATATCCCTTTCAAGGCATCTCAGAATTCATACTGGAGAGAAACCATTTGAATGTTCTTACTGTGATAAAAAGTTTGGCGAGAAAAAACATCTCACAACTCATCTCAGAATTCATACTGGAGAGAAGCCATACAAATGTAGTTCTTGTGAAAATACATTTCGTCACAAAATCTCCCTTTCAAGGCATCTCAGAATTCATACTAGAGAGAAGCCATTTGAATGTTCTTACTGTGATAAAAAGTTTGGCCAGAAAAAACATCTCACAACTCATCTCAGAATTCATACTGGAGAGAAGCTATTTGAATGTTCTTACTGTGATAAAAAGTTTGGCCATAAACACCATCTCGCCGATCACCTCAGAATTCACACAGGAGAGAAGCCATACAAATGCATTTCTTGTGACAAGACTTTTCGGTACAAAAAATCACTTACAGGGCATCTACAAAGTCATACTGGAACGAAGCTATTCCAATGTTCTTACTGTGATAAGCATTTTACACGTAACGACCATCTTACTACTCATCTCAGAATTCATACTGTAGAGAAGCCATACAAATGTAGTTCTTGTGAAAATACATTTCGTCACAAAAGATCCCTTTCAAGGCATATCAGAATTCATACTAGGGAGAAGCCATTTGAATGTTCTTACTGTGATAAAAAGTTTGGCCAGAAAAAACATCTCACAACTCATCTCAGAATTCACACTGGAGAGAAGCTATTTGAATGTTCTTACTGTGATAAAAAGTTTGGCCAGAAACACCATCTCGCCGGTCATCTCAGAATTCACACAGGAGAGAAGCCATACAAATGCATTTCTTGTGACAAGACTTTTCGTTACAAAAAAACACTTACAGGGCATCTACAAAGTCATACTGGAAAGAAGCCATTCCAATGTTCTCATTGTAATAAGCATTTTACACGTAACGACCATCTTACTACTCATCTCAGAATTCACACTGGAGAGAAGCTATTTGAATGCTCTTACTGTGATAAAATGTTTGGCCATAAACACCACCTCGCCGGTCATCTCAGAATTCACACAGGAGAGAAGCCATACAAATGCATTTCTTGTGACAAGACTTTTCGGTACACAAAAACACTTACAAGGCATCTACAAAGTCATACTGGAAAGAAGCCATTCCACTGTTCTTATTGTAATAAGCATTTCACACGTAACGACCATCTTACTACTCATCTCAGAATTCACACTTGAGAGAAGCCATACAAATGTAGTTCTTGTGAAAATACATTTCGGCACAAAATATCGCTTATGGGACATCTACGAAGTCACACCACAGGCAGCCCAAGCAATACATTTGTGGAGTGTGTGAACGTGATTTACAGTGAATGTATGGGGCGAAAAATACGTATTTTTTGTTTTGATAAATTTAAACATACCTTGGTCCTGTGTTGTTGTTAATGCTATTTAACATCATTCTGACTGTTTTTTAGCCGTTTTAGAGCGGGTTTTGAAAAATTACAGTGTGGACACTCGAACCGTGAACACTTCAAGTTTTTTTCGAACTTTTTTTTCCGAACTTTCTATTGCCTCATAGCCTCTCAAATGGAGCATTGAGTTTAAATACACTTAGTGATCAAAATCAATCATTTTTCTGATCAATTTGCTCAATGGATAATTTATATATTTGTGTTAGAAAAAACCTAAGTGTTCACGGTTCGAGTGTCCATACTGTAAATGCTTTCCAGCAAGCAAGTTTTCCTTTACCAGAAAAACTTCCGGTGTTATCAGCACCGCTGAGTGCATGGAAGGCGGGTAGTGCTGCCAGTTTAGCACTGCCTAGAGCACTAGCAATTGGATCAAGCTCAATCACGCGATGGTTATCACCAGTGCCAGTGACGAACGATGTCTTCTCACACAGCTCTGGATAGCGCCTTAAATATAGAACTAGAACGTCAGTGTCTGGGGAATGGATAAACAACTCCGTAGCACCGTTGGCAGTTGCGTCTAGAGCATGGAGCAGCATATTGGTATCCGCCTCTTCTTGATAACTTTGAAGATGGTCTACATCTTGGTGCGTCGCACGACATCTGCATCCCCAGGCCACAACAACGCGTAGTTTCGTCTTCTCAGCATGTTCGATGAACTTCTCTGCTAGATAGCTTGTTAGCTCGTTCTTTGTCTTGGTATGAGACAGGAGTCTTCTCATTCGGACTTTGGCAATGTGCGTGGAGTTGGTAATACGGTAATATACGGGATCTTGACCAGCCTTCCTTTTAACTCGGGTACCTGTTTTAAGAGACGATGGCAAGTCATATCTGTCGAAAATTAAGCGAACCTCATCACTGGATTGATACTTCCGGGTAATTCTACTGCTAAAGTGCTCAGCCAACTGCAAACAGTCTTTGATAGCGTCTGGCTTATCAAGGGATTGAAGTTCTGCCATAGCGTCAACAACAGCGACTCGCAGCTGAGATGAAGGCTCCACATCCATTCTTTCATGCACACTATTCCGAGGACCTGTGGTCGGTCTCTGCTCCAATTCACCACCAAGCTTTACTAGGATAGTCATCAAGGCGCTCTTTGCAGAACAATGAAGCATTGTGCCATCGCCGGCTGCAAACAAAGATCTTGGAACCACAGAAAACTCGTACTGCCCAATCGCTTCCTTGATATCTATGTCAGGTCTGCTCTTGCATACTACCATCAGTCTTGCGAACAGAGATCTGTCCTCCTGTAACTCAATCACTTTATCCATGCCAGATACTTTCAGTACTTTCCCGCTGTCTTTCCACGTAAGCAGTTTGCGTTTCTTCCATGAGGAGCTTAGCCCCTCAAAAAAAAATCTCTGCGGGTTACATAAAATGTGTTAATAGGATGATCTCAAAGTTTCAGATGATAAGTAAATACGTCAAAAGTGAATGAAGCCATCGTACTTAACAGTTTATCTTATTACATTGTACAACAGGAGTGTCGTGATCTGTCGTATAAATCCAAGAAGCAACTGAGGTTATGTAAAATAAATATGCCAAATTCTGAAACATGCGGATTACAAAAATGTATCATTATTATTACCGATTGATTTAATATGTTTCAGTTTTCTTGTATTTTCTCCCATTATATACACTGATTGCGGAAAATATATGCCGCCAATTTCTAGAACATAACTAGTGAACTAAAGTTGAACATTGAAAAGTATAAACGTAACGAACGTTTGGTTTATCAAAATCCGATTGATCGATCCCCGATTTCGTTTATAGGGGGCGAAACCCAGTTTGGAAGAAGAAATACGAAGACAGACCAATGTTCCGACCCAGGTTCCGACACATTACCTTGCATTACAAAATATACAGATGCTAGTGAGTGAACACTACATGGTGCAACATTACTGGTTCTTTATTGCAATATCATTTTTCTGTTCCTGACTATTTACATTTTCTACAGCTTCGTTTACATTTTTGACGTCAGGATCGCCCTCCGGCTTCGTGTTTTTTTCCCCCTCACTGCCCGCGTCGAATTGGAGCGGCGTCCATCTCCGTCTTCTTCGACGCCGCCTCAACGGGGGTAATTGCAAAGCTGAAATAAAAGTACTTCATAATTACTCAGTTTGATACGGTAGATTCTATTTTTGCAACAGTGGAGCGGCAACTATGAATTAAGTTCGACGTTTGACTTAACTTGTCGAACGTATAACATTCCCGCCGTTTAGCTATGGTGCTATATTATAAACAATCTAGAGTTGGGGAGAAGTTACGTTAAAAAATAAATGGAAATTGAAAAATACCCAATTTGTTTGTTTTAGTTAACTGGGGATGTACATTTTTCAACAACAGCACATTTCAGGATTGCTAATTGTAATAACTTACCATCGCCATCTAGCATTGCGCCAGATGCCATGTACTCCGGCGTTGATGGGAAGTCTATGTCCCAGAACCCTGGAGGAGTTTTGGGTGCCGGCCTATTTTCACTCCTGTGCCTGCAAGAAGACTGTATTCTTCGCGCTCTTTCTTCTTCAGAAAACGACTGATAGTACTGGTAATTGTACAAGGTACATCAGTAACGTAAATCTTTGTTTCTATAATTTAAATAATCAAACAACTTACCGCCTCGCAGTCCCGGCATGGGTATCCAGGGTCTTTCCAGCGTCTCTTTCCTCTCTTAGACATAGTGACGAGCTAGTAAGCGCTGATTAACCGAGACGAACTTGAGTCAACGAAGACGAGCTGCTTAGTCAACAAAGAGGCTTGCAAACAAGGTTGCAAAATACACCGCTTCCCGCCATACAAAATATTTTAACTCGCGACCAATCACAAACCATTTCCCTGGAAGAATTCTGTCAACGTATTCATTAAGAGTTCGAATTCCATTTTGAACGTGGTCACATTTTGATGTACACGATAGTACACATCTAATCTATGTACATATGTAGAGTTTCTTAGTACACGCTAGTCTATGATACTCAAGCTAAAAAAAACTTAGCTAGTTTGCTAGAGAACGCACAACAGAATGATGTTGTAATTATGTAATTATGTCTTAATTAAGTGTCCCCGATTAGTGTACCACTTGTGGTATGCTAGAAGTCATGACACGTTAATAAAGTTTATGTATGTATGTGTATGTTGATTAGTGGGCTTCCTGTGGTTTCTACATACTAGGAACGCCTGATGGAATTTTTACGTACACATAAACTTGACTGTACACATCAAGGGCGACAACAATTTATTTTTAGTCAAAAAAGAGGCTTGCAAACAAGGTTGCAAAATACACCGCTTCCCGCCATACAAAATATTTTAACTCGCGACCAATCACAAACCAATTCCCTGGAAGAATTCTGTCAACGTTTTCATTAAGAGTTCGGATCCTTGGAGTAGCTGAAGTCTCGAATTCCATTTTGAGCATGTGTTCACATTTTGATGTACACGATAGTACACATCTAATCTATGTACATATGTAGAGTTTCTTAGTACACGCTAGTCTATGATACTCAAGCTAAAAAAAACTTAGCTAGTTTGCTAGAGAACGCACAACAGAATGATGTTGTAATTATGTAATTATGTCTTAATTAAGTGTCCCCGATTAGTGTACCACTTGTGGTATGCTAGAAGTCATGACACGTTAATAAAGTTTATGTATGTATGTGTATGTTGATTAGTGGGCTTCCTGTGGTTTCTACATACTAGGAACGCCTGATGATATTTTTACGTACACATAAACTTGACTGTACACATCAAGGGCGACAACAATTTATTTTTAGTCAAAAAAGAGGCTTGCAAACAAGGTTGCAAAATACACCGCTTCCCGCCATACAAAATATTTTAACTCGCGACCAATCACAAACCAATTCCCTGGAAGAATTCTGTCAACGTTTTCATTAAGAGTTCGGATCCTTGGAGTAGCTGAAGTCTCGAATTCCATTTTGAGCATGTGTTCACATTTTGATGTACACGATAGTACACATCTAATCTATGTACATATGTAGAGTTTCTTAGTACACGCTAGTCTATGATACTCAAGCTAAAAAAAACTTAGCTAGTTTGCTAGAGAACGCACAACAGAATGATGTTGTAATTATGTAATTATGTCTTAATACATCAAGGGCGACAACAGTTTATTTTTAACTGAAAAGTTAATCACTTATTGCCAAAACTTTGGCGGCAAATTCGAAATGAAAGGCATCAAATGTTATCTTTCGATGACATTCCACGCTCGTCGGCAATGGAAGAGCTCGCTAAAACTTCGCAATCTTGTCGAAAATGTTGATCAATCGCGTCACTGGACCGTCTCTGGATCCAACAAAATACTGGTACGTTCTTACCAAGGAACTTTGTTGTTCGAGGCCAGGCGATTTTGCCAAAAATGAGTTATTTCGTCGTTTTCCCACCGAAATTCATTGTGCAGTTACACAAGAGCTTAGGAGTGCTTCGGTCGGCTGCAACTTTAACAGGCAACCAAAGACCACTTTCGTTGCAACTACATTTGGCATTTGTTGTGGCCTAATGAGACAGAGAGACTTGTCTGCCCAAATGATCTTTGACTCTTCAATTTTCAAGAAAGCGATCGAAGCCATGAACAGCATTGCACTCGTGGACGACGATGTAAATAGCGCGGTGGATTTTGGCGGGAATAGTAGTAACACCGAAATATCTCGACTTCAAGCTGAAATCCACCAAAGAAATAAACAAATTGAGGTGCTTGAAAATAATATAAAGGAACTGCAGTCCAACCTTTTGGGGCAAGAGAATACAAATTCAAGCCAATCCAATCCAAGTCCAGATAATGCAGGTATGGGCATAGAAGAAACGAAAAATAGTCCCCTTGGCACTACCTCAAGAAAAAGAAAAATTGTGTCGATTTGCAACAAGGTGGTCACAGATCTGCGTGACGTATTAGAACAACATCATGAATCTCTTGGGTGTGTTTTAGGCAACTATTTTCTGTTTAACTGTGACGAAAAGAAAGAATTTGTCCAAGACACTTTTTCAGAAATTGTTGATCTGGTCATGGAAGCAGAGAAATCAAAAAAGGGATTAGCAGATCTATTACACCCAGAGTCGTATAATCGCCTTTTGAAGTCTATGAGAGTCCCAGATTGGGTCCTCCTTTATTTTAAATTGCAAGCACAGCTTCCAGACTCAGCCTGGCAATGCCTCCTAAATCTAACACAGCTTGGACGTGGTGGGGTATGTAATATTTTTTAATATCATTGTATTTATCCAATTTTTGTATTATTTAATGTTTAATTTAATGTTAGCGCGATAACTGTACCTATGTATATAGTTTCTGCTGACAAAATAAATGTAGATGTTGATGTAGATTTCTCCCATTTTGGAATTAAAACTATGTACTGCAATTACTGGTAGAGTACAAACACTAGTAATAAATTATGCTAATTCTATTGTTTGCTAAATTTAGTGTTTGTACTCTATTTGTGCAATATGAACTAGCTGATCATATATTGCATGTACATGTACATGTACATTTTGTACATGTATATGCAGCCTTGAAGCTGAAGACTTCAGTGAATCAATTCACAGGCTGAATTAAAATATCATAATAATTATTGTCATCCCTTTGCTTTAATTTGAAATGAAACGGCTAAACTGTAAATTTACTTATAACTAAATAAATTGGTACTTCTTTAATTTTGTAGCGCCAAACAGATACACCAGTGCTTCTTACAAAAAATGACATCAAAGCTGTGAAGAAACTGGTGTTCTCTGTAGTAAGGAAGTCATTACAGATAAAGAATATGGAAGCTGAATTCTTGGCCTCATGCGTTGATCTAAAATCTGTACTGGTTTGGGCTATCAGAGAGCAAAGTATCTATAATGATAGTGACTTCAGAGACATTGAATTCAACATCAAACTGGATGGACGTCCATTAGGAGGTAAATATTTTTATATAACATGTGTGTGTTTACATGCGCATGCATTGACAAAATCGAAACTGAATATTGTACTTTTATTAATATTAGCTAATGTTTGTGATCAAAACATGTTCTATTAGTTGCCCAAACATGTACTTTTTTTTGTTGCATGTTTGAAAGCCAAACTGCCGACGTTTTAACGGTCGATCATATGTAAAGTAAATGTTCTTAATAATCATGTCATGTATTAAAATCTTGATGTTTCTTTTTTAAGGAAAAAATCAAGTGGCCATAGGCCTTGTTCCCATCAATTTCCATCACAAAAGCTCTGAAAGTGCACTATCAGTTTATCCAATTGCCATAGGAAACTGTAAGGAAAGCCGGTTAGTCTGTGATGTACATTAATTTATTGCATGTGTGGATAATGAATTGATGCTCTTCCTTTTACTGGTATTATTTATCATGTCAAATAATAATTGGTATGTACTTGATTTGCAGACAGTATAGTCACATTTATATTGCGGCCAATTCAGATCAATGTATATTCCAAATCAGTATTATTGATTGCTTGAGGAACATTAATTTTATATAATATTACTTATTATTATATACAGTGTATATATACATTTATGTTTCAGAGAAAATTTGGTACAATTGATACAAACATTGAATGCCCAGAAGGAAGCCATAAAGAAGGAAGGCATTCGAGTTGATGGGGAGAAATATAATGTTAAATTTACAGGTACATACATGTACTATATTATATACACTGCACATGTGAGTGCTTCAAATGTAAAAAAATATTCACACTTGTTAGAGCTGTCTATTTTTGATGGAATGTTGAATGACATACCATAATTAAACTCAATGATAATAAAAAATATTCAATTCAATTCAATTGTCATGATTATTTTAGTTACCCTAGACTACAAAGCCCTTTCTACTACTGCTAACAAAGAAAAACGATGACAGATTTATTCTTGGTGGCAAAGGGTACAACACGGAATTCTGTGCATTCTGTGATGCCATCAGAGTGAGTACATACATGTACATGTAATATTGATAGGAGCATAGCTTTGTTCAATATTGTACTTAAACATGCAACTTGTATTTATTTGAGACAGGCATGCACATTACATGGGGCAGATGTCGACGAAGCTTGTGTAGATTGTCTAAGATCAAAATCCAATATTGGGAGGTATATGCAATATGAATGTTATCTTGATATACAGGACTTTTGATGTGTCACATACTTGTATACCTGTAACTACTTCTCATTAGCTACACTGAAGATGATGTGTGACAAATGACTGTTAAATTGAAAAATGTTGTCCTGTATATATATATCAATATAATTGTACAGTTGCTCCTGACCTATTATTAATTAAGGCCAATATGAATTTTCAATACATAGTTCAAAAGCTGGTTCCAGGATAAAATTATCTATTTTCATAGTTTTGTATTTATTTATTAGGCCTGTCGGACTAAGAGACGATCTGACATTCTTGTTGGAGGAAGAATTGCACCACATAAATCTCTGCGCACTACACTGTGAAATGCGAAACTGTGAGCAACTTTTGGGTTCTCTTGGACTATTTGCCCACCGAATTGGAACACTAGACAACCTTAATAATGCTCTGGCAAATTATGGTCCAGAAAGTTCAAGGGGATTCCCAAGGGTTAGAGTGAAACAGCACGAAGGGCAACAGAGTGCAGTTGGTAGACACAACATAAAAGTTGCATCATTTTCGGGTACTTTTAATATATATATTTTTATTTTACACATGAACAACATATCATGCATACACTGTTGTATATACTGACCAGGTATTATAATGGACCTTTGATGTATTTTTTCGTCATATTTAGGCTGTACTGAAAGAGACATTCTTATTAACATTGACGACATTGTGAGACAAGCTCTACCTATTCATAAAGTTTCTGAGCATTATAAGAGTTGTACTGGAGTTGGCCAACAAGTGATATTGGATTACATCACTTTTTTCGAAGAAAGAAAAATGGTAAGCATAAAAATGATTCCATTCTCCTATGTAATAATGAAGCCACAAATCTAAATATTTGTTGTCACAAATCTATTTTTCCCCCAAATCAGTTTGGACAATGTTTCTTTTGTTTTAAAGTCACTTGAATCATGAATTTTAATTAAAATACATGCCTGTATATCAAGGATTATTATTTTTTGATTATTAATTATTGTCCATCTTGATATTATATTTTTTCATAGTATGTAAGTGATCTTCTGGAGAAAGGAACATATGTGCGAGATTATGGAAATAGACAAGAATCAATCGAAATTGATGAGGCCAAAGGTAAGGCAATTATTACGTTTATAAAATAAGCTTACAGAACACAATGTAGTTCAAAAGGATTGTAAACATTTGTACAAACTTGTACATAAAATACACAGTTAGTTGAAGATAAAGTCATGTCTAAAGTACCCATACATGTGCATGTAAGCCAAAAGGCACATAAGAAAATTAAGTATTAAGCTTAAATCTAGCTTGTTGATCAAAAGAAAAGAAACCTACAAATTCAGTTGCTGTATTTGTATATAAGTTAATTATGACAATAAGCTTACATGTAAGTCTTAATTTAGCTGCATACTATGAATAATATTTTAAGCTTACTTGATGTACTGTCATAGACGTACGACCCTTGCGAAATTGATTCCCAACTTCTTGAGAAGACCTAGGAATTCTTAGGAATTCTTTAGAATTCCCAACTTTTCCCAACTCTCCAAAATGAGTTTTTCTGATCCTGAAAACTGAGCTAGGAATTCCTAGGAATTCCTAAGAGTTCTAAGCTTGATAAATGTTCAGGTTGAGAATACCTTGGAATTTCAGAGAATGTCAATCTCCTTTGAAATTAGTTTGGAATTTCTTAGGAATTTTTGAGAATATCAACAATTCAAGGCTTAAATTTTATGCAACAAAAGTCTAAGACTTCACAAATATTCAAATTGAAAATACCTAATAAACATCAAACATTCCATAAGTATCCAGTTGAATCAATTCTAGTTTACGATCATATTGAGATCTTTTAGCGCTCCACATAAATCCTCAGCATTTACCTAAACTGTTATCTGTAAAATGGTGCTCAAATATTATTTCTAGAATGGTAAAATATCCAGAATTTGACGAAGAAATTGCGAACAACATCGTACTCGTGTTACGTCTTTGCACGGCCAAATGAATCTGGTACCTAATTTGTTTACCTTATTTGGAAAGCTGTCATGGAAAGCTTCACTGTGATTGGCTAGCGATTTGAATCCTGCTAGGCGCGCCAAGTCATTCCGACATCCGTTGTTTCATGTTGAACGTTTGTAATGGAAGATTAGTGACTTTATTAGGAAAATAATCGACCTTTTCTGGTATGAAATGTCCTGGAATGGTGTGGAACAGTTCATGCATGTGTTAGGATATGGATAATGCCGAAAATCTGAAGTGAGAAATACATATACGCTTCTTTTGAGGTAAGATTAGATCGCTATTCCGTATTCGTGAGATCGGTTCGTACTTTACTTTAGTATCAACGGTTGATTCATTATATTTACGAATTACGCTGTACCTAGCTCTTTGATGAACTTAATGGCAACCTCTTTTATAACAACACATGATGGATACTAAAGTTGAGTCCCAAATACTACTGTTTTGAGGTTGAACTTCTCGAGTTTATTATACAGTGTACTGTATGTGTAGTTTTAATTCTGAAGACGGAAATATTGTCTAAATTGCTACAGTAATTATAACTCCAATTCCCAACTGTTTATTGTATATAGGCTTAAGTAATTTCATACATCTGTACTTGAAATATTGGGTACTATACACCTATAAAACATAGTTTTGTCTCTTAAAATTTCAGTTTGAATATCTTGTGCTTGATCAATTGATGTTTTACTGATCATGAAGAATAGATGATAACATGAAAGCCTACAACCAATACCATGCTGTTGCATTTAATATCTTCTGAAGAAACTTTGTGAATCATTCATGTAAATAATTATAGTAGAAAGCATCAAATATATTAAAAAGGTACGTTCATGAATTCAATAATTGTCAATGATTAACAGTAGAGAAAATTCCCAACAATTTCTAGGGATTCTTAGAAATTCCTAGAAATTTCCAATTTCCACCCAAATGCATGGTGAATAAGACATTCTCAAGAATTCCTGGGAATTCCAAAGAATATTTCCAGCTCATTTTCAACTATGGAATTCCTAGGAATTCCTAAAAATTCGCGTCCGAATTTACCGTGAAAATTCACACCTACAATCCAAAGAATTCCTAGGAATTTCTAAGAATTCTTAAGTTTAAATTCTTAAGAATTCTTAGCAAATTCTTAGGAATTCTTAAGAATTTCAAGCTCAATTTCGCAAGGGGAGTGTAGTGTAGTATTCATTAATATCACTGACACTGTACATCTTACGTATCTGTACCTAAAATAATAAATCAATCCATTAGTCATTACTTGTGTGAGCCGCTGAAATTTACATGAGACTTTGTTTGTACTCGTACATGTTAAGTTTAAGCTTATGTATGACTATAGCTTTAAGTCTTAAGCTTCCCTGCTGACAGAGGGAAGTCTTAAGTTAAGCTAAGTTTTATAATAAAATTAAGTTATTCAAATTAAGCTTAAGCTTACTGTATTAAAATTAATAAACGTAGTTAAAGCCTACTTACCAAATCGAGGCCTTCGCAAGCATATTCGAACCATTTGCAGCCGAGATCTCAAGCAACCATTTACAATCAGCATACAGTGCTCTTTAAACCCGGTTGTTTTCCAAAACAGCATGCTTTAACCCGGCGGTATACATTGTAGTCTGTGCAACAATTATACCAACAACATATAAAAATGGCCGCCAAGCAATTCAAATGCATAGTCACGTGATAAAATGGTTTGTTTTCATTGGTCACTGGCGAAACTGCTTACCAGTCTTTCTCGACTTTCTCACATAATGGCTGTCCGATCACATTTTAACTTGGTCAAAAACAGTGAATAGTATTTATTTGCAAGGATGTATTATGCATTTATGGCATTTGGAGGGTTTATTTGAAGGATTCATTTGAAGGACTCAGTTATTACTTGAACTATTCTAGATGTGCAAATTGTATAAAAAACTTAAGCTAATTTTCATATTTTTTTCAACAGATTTTCATGCATTTTTAAAAGATCTGGAAAAAAAATGGAAAACCAAACAAGATAATGTCGCACAACAGTTTAAAGAGATCTATAACAATACCGAGCTTGGAATGGAAAATGGCTCGTCGAAATCAAAGAAAAGGAAAACAAAAGTCACTAAAAGATCAGTAAGCTTAACAGAAGATCCATTTTCCAGTGTTGCTGCTGAAATCCAAGTGGAATTTTTTGTCAAGGTATATTAAGTTATATGTTTTTCAAAGCTTATTTCCATTCGCCAGCCAGCTGGCATGTACATGTATGCAGTTAAGCTTAATTAACTTAAAAAATAAATTCTTGATTACAATAGTTCTTAAATCCCGGTTAAACGAATACCAATAAGTTCTTAAATTAATCTACCCACATTTAATACTGATCAAAGCATGCAATCACTGCACTCACAGTCATGAGTGACAATAATTTTGTGGTTCATGCATAATTAACCGTGAGTAATGTGATGGTTGATATTTATAAACTTATATATGCATATTTACATGTACATGTAGGTCTGCTTGGACTGGAGAGAAATTGCTTTCTGTTTACGTGAGAAAGACTTTGAGGAAGACAAGGAAGAACTCATAGACATCCATGACATTAAGGTCAGTGCAGGCCGGCATCTTTCTATTATACATGTATATATTTTAATGCATGCTGGACTTGAATTGTATATATAATGACACATACAATAGCATGCTGCAGCCATGACATGTAAATGCATGAATTTATACCAAAATGTACTTTAAATTAAAACTATTAAGTGGTATACATGTAGTTAAAAATATTAATGGGATATACATGTATGTACCTTTAAAATATTATGAGCAGGAGACATTTATGGGCATTTAAAGGGCGAGCCCCAGGCGAACATAAGCCCTTTTGATGCCCATAATGGTCATGCAGACACGAATATCTTAATTCACTTATCAAATCCCACAATTAATGCATGTATCACTCCATGTTTAAGTTTGCTATAGACCGAATGCAATAATGGAGGAATCAGTAAATCTAATTTGTAGTTAGCAATATCAGGTACAGCAATCGTTTCAAAGAGTATGATATTAACAAAAATAAACCTACAAGATTTTAGAGTGATTCTACAAAAATGTAAAAAGTTATAGTAAATTGAAATCACAAAGATTTGTATGGGCATGGAAACGAGCTGGCTAGTCAGTCCAAAACTCAATTTCCTCGTAAAGTTATAACCATTTGAATGCTAGCAATTGAATTGCTAGAATTCAAATGGTTATAACTTTACGACGGTTTCATTTAAATTGATGGGCTTTTGATGTATTGGCTAGACTATGTACATGTATGATCTTTCAAAAAATGATATTATATTTATTAAATTCGTATTTTTTCTTAGTTTATGCAAATTATTCCACCATTATTGCATTCGGTCTATAATGTTGAAGAAACAAATTGAGTTGACACAAATATCATGCTGATTTAAGATACTTGTTCCGCTCATGATTTCTAATGTATTTTGCTTTGACCTTAATTTATTCATTAATTTGATAAATATAGATTATAAGACATGCCTTTTTACTGTAGCCGGTTAATAAACTGAATACACAATCTCTATTTTGTTGACATTGTTGTGTGTAGTGTAAAGAATGGGGGTTTCTTTTGAGAAAGCTGTTTGGGGTACACCTTGGCACAGGTGATTATGGGCACCTTGTTGTGGACCACAGTGCAATGCTATTGCGTCAGTTCCGCTCCCTTGGAAAATACTCTGGTCAAGGTTTTGAAGCATCACACAAACTTCATCGACAACTATTTTCAAAGGCTACAAACCATGATTCCTCAGGACCAGGACAATCATGTAAGTTTTCATTATTTTGTTTACTCGCAGCATGAACATACATTGAACACTGACTAAAACTTATAACTACAGAGTACTTTGCAATTATTTATTGATTGATTGATTTACTTAATTATTTAATGAGTTGCCAAAAGGCAGGTAATTTATAATAGAACACTAGATCCCCTACAAGGTAAATCACCCAACCCAGCCCCGTAAAATAAGTAATAACCCATCCCACAGATACGCCCCACGTTACTTAATCTTTTCGTTGCTTTAACCCCAATGCTTTATGGTGGCGCACCTGAAGGCAGAGTTAAGATTGTCCGGGTGGCATGCTTGATATTCTATGGGTAGAGTATTGAACTTAAGTATTGACACAGACTAAAACAACTATTGCATTGGTACTAACCTAATTAACTCAACTTCATATTGGGATACTGAGCTTACATGTACATGCATATTATATTTATTTATTAACTTTTTGTATCTTATTAACTAATTGTATCTTGTACACTACTTAACTCCTACATGTAGCTCATATTGACATTAAAATTTATGTTTTTATTTGTAAACAGTGGATCAAATTCTAACCCATTGGTATGCTACCTATTTGCTGTCTTTGCGTTATAAATTTCGCCAAGCTCTTGAATGTATAAATTCAGGTAATTGTAAACAATATTGTAGTAGTATAACCTAAATATGTAGTCATTCTCAAAGTGACACTTCTTTCAGTAAAGTGATGGCACTTAACCCATGAAACAGATGTTAGCCATGTACATAATTTTATATATACATGTATATATTACTAGACACTAATTCCATTGTTTTCTTTTGTTTTGATTTGACTATAGGTCATTAACTATGTACTAGATTTTGTTTCACAGGTTAAGTGCCATCACTCTTTTGAAATATATTTGCATGGACAACCTTTAATTTCTTTAATTTCTTTTGTATACTTTATACTTCATATATATACATTTGTATACAGCCCTTTGTAAAAATTATGTAAATCAAGTTCAGTATATCCATATATCGGGTGCATTATGGGTAATCAAAAAGTCCCCTTTAGAAATGATGTTTCACGCAAGCAACATTGGTGAAACTCTAGAATGTTATGTAATTTTGTCTTTTGTTTGTTGTTTGTAAGTCTCTGCTGCATATTTTGTGGAAAAACTCGAAAATAGTTTTACCCATAATGCACCCGATATATGGATATACTTGATTTACAGAATATTTGCAAAGGGCTGTATTATATATGTTGTAGTTTAAAATGATCCCTTGGTTCAATTTAAATTAAACCAGTTCAATTTAAATTAAACCGGTTCAATTTAAATTAAATTGGTTCAATTTAAATTAAACTGGTTCAATTTGGAATTTTAGGGGGATGATTTTCACCTCCCTCCCTTCTCTCTATCCTCTCCCCTCTCATCTACCTAACTGTCTGTCTGTCTAACTATCTAGAACTAATATCTAATTAGCATTTTTTTTCAAATGAATATCCTACCTTGACTGGGACTTGAACCTCTTACCTTTGGCTTGATATCCCAAGACCTTAACCACTTGACCATCCAAGATTTCATTGGTAGTAATGCATTGCACATTATTAATAAACCTAAACCTAAGATAAAGTCTCCCCTAATACTATCCCTAAACCCAACCCCAAGGTACTTCATTACTTATATATACTTCCCCAATACTAACCCTAAGCCTAACCCCAAGGTACATGTACTTGATTACTATAATGTCTTCCCTAATACGTACTAACCCTAATTATACTTGAACCGGTTCAATTTAAATTAAACCAAAACTCATTTTAAGCTACAACATATGCATGTACATATATATTTGTAGTCCACGCATATTCTTTCAATGTATAAACAAACACTTGTAACTGGATTGCTTTTTTTATTAAGGGAAAAAAGTGTTCACCTATCGAGGCTGTAGCAGAAAGGAAAGGACTGATTGCTCAGAATGGTCCAAAGAAAAAATTGAGTGGGTGAAAAACATGGATGCATTATTCACTGACATACTTGGAGATGATTTCCTCCAGTACAGGTATGACAAAGAGAAGGGAACTTCTGTAGCTGAAGAAATCATGACAGATCTACTTGATTATGACCATGACAATTGGGAGTACAAGAACTATCCTGAGCTGCAACAGCCAACAGCCAACAGTCAACAATCCACTGCTAAAGAAGCTACATCCCCCATTAAAAAAAGAGTAAAACGCAACACAAATTGTAATAAAAGAAGCCCACCTCAAAGTTGCACAGCTAAAAAGCAAACTCAGCCTTCCAATGTTATACCTGAAGTTGTAATACATGTACATGACACATCTCCAGTCACTGTGGGAATCTGCAGCTCTCCATCAGGAAAACTACATGATGCCCTACTTCAATCCAAGACCAGATCTCAGTTAGCTAATCTCTACAGTATGCTCCCACTTGTACAAAATGCCACTTCCTCAACAGTCACAGTAATACACGGTACCTTTTCAGACACAAATCCATTCACCATAACCTCACGACCGTGTACTTCAGTTGTAGAAGAGGCAGACAAAGTGATACGTAGTCAACATGCAACAGGGGTTTGTATATCAGGAGTTAGGAGTTTCAAACAAGATGGTCTATCCATCCTTGGAAAGTTCTGCACCATTGCAGAAATGAAAAACAAAGTGAAAGAGGAAGAAAACTGGCTAGCTCAATGTGGTTTTAGCTCCAGTGAGTTGATGTCCTTGAAAGATGCTCTTTGGCATAAGGAACCCAATGAATCACTTGCAAATCTTCACAACAAATCCATAGATGTCAGGTCTTTCTCCTACTTAGTGGGGGAAAGATACCTAGACAATTTCACAATAGATGTCTGCATCCAGAAATCACTCGAAAAGACCACAACTACTTTGTATTTGCCAACAGAATTGCTAACTTGGATGGGAGTTGGAGACAAGGAATTCCAAGTGAAGCAACTAAGGAAGTACTTGTTGTTGGTTCCTGACGTAAATAACTTGAGTCAGATCTTGTTTCCGGCTTATATGACAAAGCACTGGGGCCTAGTATACATTGATCTCAACAATAAGCACCTTTATTTTGATGAAGGAATGGGAATAATCCCTCCTATTACATTATTTCCTGCTACAAAAAAGATGCTAGATTTACTACAGAATCTATGCCCTGCAACACCATCTCTCCAAGATACATTTTGGGTTTCCCAAATTACTTTCAAGCGTTTTGGTATGCCATCACAAAGAACAGCCTCCCCTGGAATGACCGGCACAGGAAGTTGTGGAGTTGGAGTGATATTGGCAGCAAGAGATTTCATCCAAAGTGGTCCATACAGTGTTAATAACATCAAGTGGAAGTTTTCTGAAATGATGTCCCACCGAAAGAACCTAATGCTGGAAGTACTGGAATGGTGCTAGCCTTGTTATTCCTATTTGACTGGAAATTATTTAACCCTTTGACACCCAAATATTTTTGGGGATTTTAGCGATTTTTTGGATTTTCCCATATGTTCCCATCATCATCGGGTGTGCAGAAGGAACACGTGTTTGCAAAATTGGTCCTAAGGAAATGGCTATTATTGTTCAGTGAGTTAAGGAGGAGACAGTGAAAAGTTTGCTGAGAAAGTAGCATTTAATTTTGTTTTACAATGATGTATTTTGGAAGAAAATCCAAGCCCAATTAGCCATTACCTAAACGAGCAGGGGACTGGGACCAAGTCCGTAAAACTAATTCAATAAGAAACTAGGAAAAATGGGCATCATTTTCTGAGAGAGCAGATCAAACTTAGCTTGTCTGGAAAGTTTGGTGAACTTCGGCTTAATATTGACGATGCTAGAGGGCATCAAAGATGTCTATTTTCCCATACAAACTCTGTAAATGTTTGACGTTGTCCAACCAAACAGCAACCAAACCATATATGCATACATTCACTGTAAATTTTGGTTGGACAACACAATTTCAAAAGTTTATAATTCCAACAGAATTCGCTCAAATCACATCAAACTTTGCACAGATACTAATTTCAACATGCTGTTTCATGTCATAACTTGATTTCGTAATTGCATTAATTGTAATAAACTCGTTCCCAGTCCCCTGCTCGTTTAGGTAATGGCTAATATCAGTCATATTCAGGTTTTGAAATTGCGTCAAAAACGTGAAAAACAAATTGAACATAACTTTAATCAGACCTACAAGTCAGTTTACTTGAGGTTAAAGTTGGAAGAGCTATCTAGTTGTCTATTCTAATAACTGGCCATGAGATCGATGTTACAAAAACTTTCAAAGCAGTATCGGTTTTACAGCGGTTTCGGGCGCCGTGGGAGTCAAAGGGTTAAATATATTGATTAATTGATTGATTGATTCATGCATGTATTTATTTATTTGCATATAAAATTGTAAAAAATAATGATATATTTGATTTTTGTAGACAGCAGACTACTTACTTGGGTGCTGTATCCACCTGCATGTCTGTAATGTACATAATTATGTAAATATTCTAAAAATGTAACAATGATTATAGCACAAAAATCCCTATCATATTAATGTACTTGATGTTTTGTCAACAACAACCATTATTACTTCTGAAAACATTTCCAATTATTAAGCCTTATAGTGTCTGATAAATGTTTGTTATTGAACATTGTCATGGCGATCCTGTTGTCCTAAGTGCTATTTAGCAACAGAACCACTTGGGTGACTCGCCTGTGATTCTGTGAGACAGGCTCCATGACATATGCTTCAATCAAATAATATTTATCTAGTTATTAAGCCTTATAGTGTCTGATAAATGTTTGTTATTGAAAATTGTCATGGCGATCCTGTTGTCCTAAGTGCTATTTAGCAACAGAACCACTTGGGTGACTCGCCTGTGATTCTGTGAGACAGGCTCCATGACATATGCTTCAATCAAATAATATTTATCTAGTAGTTATTTAGAGTTTTTTTTGCAATTATTGCAGCAAGTAGGTATAAAAAGCAATGATAGGATTTTGCGAAAAAATTATAACTTTATCAGTGTGTATGCATGATTTATAGTTTTTAAAAGTCACTTTTAGCAATGAAAATTCTGATAACTAGTCTTCCATGATCTGTGAAACTGTAAAGATTTGGCCACCAAATCAATTCTACTTCTCGGGTAGCCCTGCCTTCACCATAGCCAACCACCAAAGATGATTTGGAAGAGGCCCTGTTTCTTAACATTCTTGGGATACTTGCTTTCCTTTTAGCCTGATCGATTAAATCATCAGCAGTGAGCACAAGACTAGTACTATCATGATGGTATTCATTGTTCCCAGAGAATATAACTTCATCTTTGACATCAACAAGGCCTTGTTCATCCAATGCATTAAAAAAGCAATCTGGATCAAAGAGCTTGTATGAAATTTTTTGAGTGGTTGTCTTGTATGCAGGCTGCCCACAGTGCATCCTGTTTTGAACAGTATTGACCTGTAATAATAATAATATAATAATACTTTATTCTTATATAGCACCATTTACATCGCTGTCCAATGGCACTTTACAATTCTAAAAACAAGAATTAAATATATTTAAAATAATATAATCACTACCAATTACCTGTGCATTCAAGGTGAAAATCAAATGCTGGAAGTAATGTTTTGGGACTTGATGTGAGTCAATTCTAACCCATCGCCCTGAAATGAAAAATAATTTTCAAATGTTTCACTTTGTCAATCAGCCAACTCTGCAATTAATAAGCAAATTGATGTTGTACAATAGCTTTTAAGATTATGCATGCAACTTCATTTTGCAGGTAAGTGATAGGTAAGGTTTTGCTGAGAAATTAAGTTTATGCAAATGACCATGATTTATTTATTATTTATTATGAACTTTGTATAGACTAGTAGAGTACAAACACTAAAAGCGTGCAACATAAATAGTACTAAATAATGCTAAATAATTATAGAGTGATTCCAATAAACCTGGGCACTACTAATTAGCTGTCAGTGTATATTAGATGCAAAGTAACAAAAGACAACAAAAGAGTGAGTGTCTAATAGTGTGTATTGGTGTAGTTAGTAATGCCCAGGTTTATTGGAATCACTCTATTGTTTAATTGGTGCTATTTAGCACTAAATAGTGCAAAGTATTGCATGCTTTTAATTTAAAGTGGGTTATTTGCTCGCCAAGTTCGAGAAATTCTTGTTGTGTACTCGTGCGTTTGCTATGTAATTCATGATCGTACTGACCGAAAGCTTGGTAATAAAATTGTAAAAACAAACATGACCTCGTTATAATCCTTTCGCCCGGTAACCTTTCAAAAGAAGAACGGAAGTAACCTTTAAAAGCAGTAACACTTACCTGGTAGACGGGGATGAAATAAGGAGTTGATTCTTTCTACCAAACCAGCAAGCCAAACTTTGTAGTGGTCAAAATTACTACTTGCCGACAAATCTTTGGTCACCGGAAGTGAAGCGCTTGTGGATTCCTTGTCTTTAAAGACTGGTATAAGATTTTCCCAGTTGGCTTCTGAGTGCTTAAATACATAGTGCTTCTTCAAGGTGTAGAAGCTCTTGAATTTTTTAACGCAAAAGCAGCACTCAGTTGTATAAGTTGTAGCCATAATTTCGACACGTGCTAGTAATTTACAAAATACGCTAATGGCAATCAAAATATATCATATAACACCCGTCATTTCCGTCGCATAATTTTATTGCATTGGGGGAGGTCGGGGAGGGAAGACGAATCAGTCAAGAGCCCTACTGGAAATAATTGTATATATGACGTAGGACTACTGAATAAAAAAATGTTTAATAATAATAATAATACGTTTTTCAATATTTTTAAAAGAAATCCTTCAAGCTCTTCAGTGTTTCGCTATTTTAGCTTGATCCGTTTTTATCATTGTATACGTGGGGGAGGAGGAGATATTTAGTGTCACGCATTTGCTTCCGGTAGGCAAGACTGGCTGTGAGGGAATTTGGAATTTATCATTACTATCGCGGCCATGCCTGAAACAGGCGCTCAAAATTCTTCGAGATATTATTCAAGACCGCATACGAAAGAAGAAAGGAAAAATCAGAAAAGAGACAGAAAGCAGAAGAGAAATAGAGAAAGATGTCATAAAAACAGAGAAGAGCGCAAAATACACAATACAATCAAATTGGATAGTGCATTAGATGACAAATTAGAAAAGAGGTATAGTGAGGAAATGATCACGAACTGCCAAGAAAAGTCAACATATATACCCACTTTGAGTACCAACGATCTTGAGAGTTTTGCTTCCAATGAGCATAAACAAGTGAAGCCGTTCGATAGGCCAAAAACGTCAGCTGAAGCGACCATGTGCTCCAATAAACATATCAACAAAGATACTAAAGAACCGGAAAACAAAAGATCAAGAATTGAATCAAACTTTGAAGATCACAGCAGAGGGAAACAAATGGTAATGCTGGCAAAGAAAGTAGGGGGAAAGTCAACTATCGAATCTCCTGCTTTTAAAATACCTTCCAGTAAGCGACAGTATCACCCTTCACATAATAGTGTCAAACGCCTGAGAAATGCAGTGACAATACCAATAAGAGAAGTTGATTATCAATCGATCTTCATGTGTTCAGATATCCCTGTCGGAAATGGAAGTTTTGGAACATGTTATCTTGCTGATTATCGTAATATAAAAGTAGCGGTAAAAGAAATGAGAAAGAGAAACGATTCCTTTACAGAAAAAGAGCGGTGCAGAATGGAAGTGCTTCACGAAGCCAAAGTACTTTGTGAACTTGGTGATCATCCCAACTTACCTCTTCTTTTGGGGATTTGCTCAGTCAAAGAGCCTTATTGCCTGGTATTGCAATTTCATGGAAAAGAAAAAGAAAACCTCACACTCGAGAAAGCGGTTTACAGGAATGTTATGAAGAAATCCCAAGTCATCCAAGTGTTTTGTGATATTTGTAGCACTCTACAATATGTACATGGAAAGGGGTACCTCCACAACGATATTAAGTCAAACAATGTTCTCCTCCAGACTTTTGGTGAATTTTTTCAACCAATTTTAATTGACTTTGGTAAAAGCAAGCTAATTGAGCAAGGGGAGAAACGTATTAGAGCTAAAGTCAGTGCAAGTTATTTAGCGCCGGAAGTTGTCAGAGGACACAGAGAAACCATTGCAAGTGATGTTTTTTCTTTCGGTAAAATGTTGCAATTAGCTGTTTCTCGCAGGGGTTTTAGAGACTCCTTTGAAAGCCTAGTAGCAAAAATCACTTCAATCTCTCCTATTGAAAGGCCATCAACCGAGGAAATAATTGTTTTGTTGGGCAGTCATTACTGAATTTAAACATTTATATTTTTTTGTCCCTAGGGTAGATTATTATTCGTTTTAGTATAAGTAAACTAGTAAGCAAGTATAGAGTATGCATCCAGTTTGCAATATAGAAAACGTGAAATATACTTACTGAGGCTTTTAATTCGCATATGCGCCAAGTAAAGACCAATCGTAATTCTCCAGTTGACAGATATATGTCAAGGTATTTTATCTCTGTTATTACACAACCTAAACCTCGCATGAAATTATATTCAGAGATGAAAAATAATGCTTTTATCGTTTTATGACCCGCCACTTTTTGAAATGAATGTTAATTACTCGATCTATTCTCAAAAAGCGGCTGTATTCATGTGAATTATATCTGCATGTAATTAAAATTACTAACTTGGCTTTCAGAGCAGTTGATAGATTGAGCAGACAGGACATGATCATAATGCAGTACTTAGTTCGCTAAACTTCAAAATTATTCTCTCTGCAGTCTTATCTTCTTGATCTTGAAAAGAGTAGGAGTAACCCGTAACTGATTATTTGCGATTGACCACGTAAACTGCATCTATCTATGCTTTTTAATGGTTTTCGGCAGCATATTGTGCATGCTCGAGAATCACCGCTGGATTCACTTTGGGAATCGGGAATTACGCCGGCATGAAAGTCCATTTGCCGGCATAATTGTTGAATTTCCAGGAATAATAGCGTTTTTGTGACTTTTGAAAAAATAATATACATTGTACATAAGCTAAAATATCAGAAGCCCTTCAATTCCTTTTAATTAAAGTTAGTTTATTGTACTCGGATTACTAATTCATGAAGGCTGATATTTCTCTGACATTATTTGAAATTATTGTTTGTCTCTTCAATTCTTGAAGTTGTTTTTATGGATGTGAATTCCCAAAGAGGGCAAAATGGTCATGTTTCGTATGATTGGAAAAACTACTGGCTGAAACACTATATATACGGCCACCAGTCACGGAGATCAGTATCTAAAAGGTACGCGCGGTAATACGTTTACGGCATAATTCGTACTGTACCCGTTTACGAAAATGCTCGACTGTGAGAACGGTAAAAAAACACCGACGAACACTTCTCCTTCCCCTTCCGCTCCTCTCCCCTCCCCCTCCTTTCCTTCCCCAATCCCCTGCCACTTAGGGCCGCTACGCAGACTTTTTTTAAATAAAAAACGATGAACACTCGGTGGTGGCGACAACTTGAGTGACAATTCGATACGCCGCGCCTTTGTGCAGTAACAGGATTATCATCAGGGTAGGTTCGAACTACTGAATACTGGTTTCTTATTACCGAGTGTTAATTGGCTGAGTTACGATTGAATCGTAACTCAGCCAATTAGCCTAACATTTTTTTGAGGGGCTAAGCTCCTCATGAGAGCATTCTCGATTGATTTTTGGATTGGAGAATACGAATAAATCGCCTAAGTCTTTCTCTTCGATTTCTTGACTGCCAACTGGCAAACAGGTCTGGAGTATTACAAGCGGTAGGTTCGAAAAGAAATTTGAAACACTTCGAGCAATGCCTAATGTTTATGTCGACGAAAAACATGCCAGGCGTTCCTAGCTAAACGATAGCTAAACTGTTGTTACACGTCTGTTCGTTTCAGTTATATAAAAGTACGACTGACTAAGGTTTACATTACGTCACCTAACTTCAGATAAACTACAGTTAAATGTCTTAATGTGACCACAGTCAATGTAATCATTCACGCAACTGTAATTCTATACCGTTCATTGCGTGCATCTCACCTCGTTCAAGACGATGCCGTGGTTTTTCAAGTACACAAAGCCCACAGTACTGAACGCAGAATACATCTCCTTGGCTAACTGTTGTACTTCATCGCTATCAACATCTGCTCTTTGTTCGTGAGCGATGCTAAAAACACTAAAATCTACGATGGAAATGTGACTGGTCGTCATACTTCGTCTCTGGTCGTTCGTTACTTGACTCTAAAGCTCTGTTTACACACTGGCAGCCCAATCTACTATTAGCATCGTTAGGGACTTGTCAGAAATCAGCAGGGGGGGGGGGGGGGGGGGGGGGGGGGGGGTGGTCATAACTTTTTTTGAGCCCCTGAAAAGGGAGGGTCGTGAAAAAATAGGCAGTGGAAAAGGGAGTATTTTTGAAATTTCCTGACCCTCCCCTTGGGATAAGGGGAGGGTCAGGAAATGTCATTCCCGTCACACATTCTCAATCACATAAAGACAATATGATGTGTTCCATTCTAAATGTCACAATATTTTGTGATTTGTCGAGGGAAAAGGTTGTGGTGGGGGTAGGGTACAATCTCTGAAAATAAGCCTTTAATTTCCCTCGACAAATCACAAAGTAAGTGACAGTAGAAGAAATACAACGGATCTATTTATCGTACTCATAATGCTAATAGTAGAGATTGGGCTGCCTGTGGTTTGCATGAGAGAGAGGGTCAACTCTATTGTTCGCATATTCCCTGTATTTTTTTTTAGGATTTGAATTTAAATTTTACACCACCCGCCTAGATTAGTTTAATTGCTATTTACGGGTCGGTGTTATCTTATGTCAAATAATTTATTTGTACTAAACTGAACTGAACACGTCGGGCAAAAAAGGCCCCGAAATCGGCACCAGTCATTCTCAACTTCTACAGTTTTAATCCAATCAAAATGAAACTTGGCAACATGACAGTACATGGCAAGGCAACAAATCGTATCTTTTTTGTTTTTCAATTTTAATGATTTTAATGAGATATAACCGCAACAATATCTCAGTTATTGCTATTCTATCTAAAGATAGAAAAGCAATGCGATGTGATGTTTTTTAGGGAGATTCTTAGACCATGAAGTATTTCTTAGGGTGGGAAAGTTTTCACTGTTTGGTATTTTTTTAGGGTATATTTCGAGGTTTTCCGACGGTCATGATTGACATGACTTACCATATGGTTCTGTCGGATGCAGCCAAAGAAAATACAGGCCGTTCCATTTAACTCGAATCCCCCCTAGGAATTGCTAGGAACAGCAATACACAGATGAACAAAAAGAAAGACTTGGACAGACAGACATAGATAGATAGATACAGACAGACAGACAGACAGACAGACAGACAGACAGACAGACAGACAGACAAGCAGACAGACAGACAAGCAGACAGACAAACGGGCAGACAGACAGACTGTGACGAAATAATTACGTCCCCTTGAAACAGCAAAACACTTGAACGGTAATTTTAATTTTAATTTAATTTAATTATTATTATTATAATTATTATTATTTTATAATAATAATTAATATTAATATTATTATTATTATTATAATTATTATAATTATTATTTATTAATTTTAATTTTATTTAAAAATAAGTAGAGTGCAAACACTAAAACCGTCAAACAGTACAAACTATTTAGTGCTAAATAGAACCAATGAAACAATAGAAAACAAAAGACATTGCACTATTTAGTGCTAATTAAAGTTAGCACTGTTTCACGGTTTTAGTGTCTGCACTCTAAGTAATCCCAAGAGGGACATTAAGCATTTAGTACATTGTATCAGAACAAAAGAGTTACATCACAAGCTATGATATATAAAGAAAGGACGCGATCATAGGGTGGGTCAAATCAGTAGAGTTCAGTTGGAGTGTGTACGGGAAGATAAGAACACCTAGTAAGAAACCTCTTCAGCATCTTGATACAGAGATACAAAATAAGAATATTCTGGCGTTGAACACACATCGTAAACTTGTATAAAATATACCATTGGTACTTGCATAGTAGCGCATTAATTAACGGTATTATTCACGATTGCTATGCTACAGTGGCACAGAATTATATATTTCAACCCGAATGAAGTAGTTTAAAAATCATTGTATCAATTATTCAATTCCTTGCCCTGCACATTTGCAGATCTAAAATTAAGCTGTGTTCTGATAAGTGCGTAAAATTCTGATTTTAAAGAAAAAGGAAATCTTAAGCCAACGTGTCGCTTCCAGACTTCATTTCAATCTTCCATGGCGTATGGAAACGTTTTGCTGACCCGCGTACGCGACTAGTACATTATCCCTCCCGCTGACTCATTAGCATTAAGGTATGGGATAGAAACTCCTGTCGAGCAATACGACAAAGAGCACAAAGGTGCTAAATTTGTCAACGAGAGGGAGGGTGGGTGGGACGACATCTGCATCCCCACTCGATCTTGGTGAACTGACACATTTGCATAATTAATTCTATCTTATATAATGCTCATTACGTCATCGCACGGGATAAATGAATATTAATAGGGTATGAATAGTACATTATCCCTCCCGCTGACTCATTAGCATTAAGGTATGGGATAGAAACTCCTGTCTCGCCCTTTATCTGGCACAGTGTGTCCATACGACCAGTACTTCCCTCTTTAATAAACTCTCCCCAATCCTTATAATAACTCCCCATTCCTCACCTTATGGTTGGGTACACGCCTATAAAATACATCCCCAATACTCATCATACATTTGACACTTTTGAAAATAAACGCGTATATATATACACACCCCTTACTGAATTGAAAAACATTTGTGAAGTCAGTCAAGTTACTTATGTCGATCTTTGATAAAGTTCTGACAAGTCACTCATTAAAACCTATTTGCCACTTGAATACAATTAAGAGAATGGTTCGCCGTCCTTGATATAAATCAGACACCTGAATCGCTTCCAGAACCAACTATATAACGAAGCCACTAAACTTCGCAATCCATAACGTTCCGACCTGGTAAACGACTGACGTGAAAGGACGATCGAGTCTAGACCGCTGAAGAGCTGAAAAGGGGCATTAATTACCTCGATAAGCGGTCTGACAAAGATAATCTTGTAGAACAGGTACCTTCAATAAATCACACACATCGATGTATACTCCCAACACTGTAACAGTGCAGATTGAAACATGTTGTACATAGGAGTACCTTTTTCCTTCTCTGAAAAATAAAGAATTCCTCGTTAACGCGGCCTAAATCGCCTGCCTTATCGCCTGCAAATAATCGGCTTTCAAGGATCCTGTTTGGGATAAAGTGTCCCCGATTAGTGTATCACTTGTGATACGCTAGAAGCTTGACACGTCAATAAAGTTTATATATGTGTATAAAGACCAGGCTCCAATAAATGATAAGCTCATGGCCACCCAATCAACCTATAGCTATTATATAGCCGACAAATCCGTACTGAAACAAACAGATTCAATCTGCGAGGACAAAACGTGCCTCCCATTGTTCCACCTTCACGGCAGACAGATATTCTTTCACTTTCCTCGATGCTGCTAGATCCCCATATTCCAGAAGGCCTGAGAAGTCCGAGCCCCTCCCTATCCTAGAGCGGAAAAAATCGCTCGCACTTGCCTATTATAGGGTCCACCGATCCGAAAACAAAGGATAGTCGGGTTGGACATTTACCACTGAAGTTACCCTCACTTCAAAAAACCCCTACATGTCGAACAATGCCCTTTTTTACACGCACTGTCCTCCGAAATTAAACACGGATGGCGTAGGAGTCACAGAGAACAGTCACAGCAAGGTGAATGATTTTTGGAGAAACGTCTCAGCGAAAACTGAGATGCGTCGATGGAGATCATGCCCAAGCGCCCCATGCTTTTCACTGGCCTCCACGGAATGCAGTCATCTCAGGAGTCTAAAAAACTCTTAACGTTGGGTATAATGCTTCCTGCACGCAACCCCTATCGCCGAAGCCATATCCCGAATATTAATAATCTAATATACCATTTCGCTTCCGAGAAGGCCAACAAGAACGAAATACATTTACCAAAGGATCTATGCACCGCGGACCTCAAGGGAATTGTCGACTTGAAAACCAAAACAACCGTTAAACGTTCTTACGTAGTTCTATAAAATGTAATTTTTTGTCTTGTAAATCAAACACCCTTGAAGGTAGAGTCAACGTCCATCCCCAGATAATTTGCCTTAATCTAATCACAGTAGTCAAGACACTTTTTCAAACCAAGGGTGAAACCCAACATGGCAAGTAATACAGAGAGCGAACTTGGCTGCACTTTCACTGAACTAACTGTCCGGAAGGGCAATCGACAATCGGACGAGACCGTATGTCCCCTCGTCGAGTTTGCAAAATTTTTCATTATTGTATAATGAGCAAACCACCCTAAACTTCGGAGGTCTCATGGCCGCCATTACCACTGACTGATCAACCCTCAAAAAGAAGTTTCTCCAACCCAATGGCCAGGTGATGTTCACATTTCTCACTCAAAACCATCTTTCATCAACAGTATATAGTCGCAACCAGACTTAAATTGTCATCTAGGTTTACCATAAAAGGACCTCGGTTAGATGTACATGCGTGGGGACTTGGACCAACTTATCCAAATAAAATCATGCATGCATGTATCATTCATCCACAAATTAAAACCCTAGCGTCAAAACAAAGACGCAGCTTGGATGGTTCAGCTGTGCGGGGTAAGACCAGCCAAAGGGGTTCTATACTTTGACCCTAACACTTGCATGAGCGAAACACGGTAGACCCAGTCACCAAACAACTGTTACAAGAGATGTACATGGTTCCGGAAAAGTTTCTCTCGGTGGCAAATAACTGTCATGATCATAAACACCCTTGAAACTATCCCTTTAAGAAACTGGGCGAAAAAGTCATAAAAGTTTACTCCTTCGGTATATATAACCTTGAACTGTCATGGTCTCTGTAATCCGTCAATACGACTTTACATTCTGCTCTATGACTGTGAAGTTCTCCCGCCCTATATACATTGGAGTCTCGCTCGGAATAAAATATACTGTACGTATAGAGACGCACGCTTACCACCTGCTACTCTTATACATAAGCCCATCTTCCCTAAGCCTGGGCAGGGATTTCATCTGCATGACATAACCCATAAACTCTGCTTAATTTCACGGCTCGTTGCACCGAATGATAAGGGTAAAAAGCAATTACTACTTGCATCTACTCGAAATCACATAAATGTAAAATAAGGGAATATACAACCCAACAAGTAGGAATTTTATCATAATAAGCATAATCAGAACCCAACAGGAAAAACCCCCACCCAGACTTAGAGAAGATGACTACCAATTGCCTGACGAATCGAGACACAAGGGCAGCCTTTATAGACAAACGCTTGCGGAGTCAACTCTTAAAGCCCAGAAGATATATAAAAAGAAACAAAATGGAACTTCCCTTCCCCACCAATAGAATGCATGGGAATAAAATAAATACTACACTCTAGTATCCATAAAATGTACACGCCAATAATGCATTTATTGCCTCCAGTCATTAAGCCTTTTTCATATTACATGAGCGAGTAATGTGGCCTGATACTAGCCATAAGGAAACACACTTGACATTACTACGAGCACTGGCTCTCAGGCTTCGACATCGTCCAAACGATACTTTAACTGATCATACATTTCCCGACGGACTATATCTAGTTATTGGGAGCTGGTTCTTTCACACTTTCCTCCACCACTTTGCGACTTCTGCCCCTCTTCCGAAGGCCAACCTTGATGGCAACGCCAGGGCTGTCGACCATGGAACGACATTGATGGAGGACAACTTCAAACTTACCACCGCGGCGCGGATATCATTTTGCTCCTTTAGCTTGGACAAATCTATACATGCTTCAAAACCTCCCATATAGCTGTTGAGGTACTTGTAGAGCCTTTAGGCTCCTT